>CAMZMU010000055.1:41143023-41258905 GCA_947311845.1 Poa pratensis | reverse complement strand
TCCTAACTATTCTGGTGCACTCTAACTTGCTTGTGAAGACCCAGAACCAAAGAAGTCTTTCAGGACCAGCCTTTTTCCGCCAAGCCGAAGGAAGAAAAGCGTGAAGGAGATCTACCGGAAGTCACTAAGAAAAGTCCAACAACAGAAACACCTGCTTTTGGCAACATCAACCACCAAGCAAGTCCAGACGCCCTTAGAAGTTTATAACATCCCTCTACTAACTAGAAACCAGAGAGAGTCGAGTGCCCAGACTTGACGCATCCTGAAAACAACGCATCCCCATCTGCGCCCCTCGTAAGGAGAAAATACCAGGAAGTGATATCTGCACCAACCCCAGGCACTAAGGAATGACACCCAAGACGAAGAATGTCAAGCTACCCAAGAAGAACAATGCCTCCAAGTCAACTCCAGCCGCAACCTTCAGGATGACCCTTCAAAACCCCTTTTTAAGGGGGAAGACCTGCAATACGTATACCAGAAGGTGTTAATAATTAGTTCCTTGCACCTTAGCCTTGTAGTATCTGGAAACAGCCAACCACGACTGTCCATCAGTCTCAATCGTCAAGACAACCCCATCGTCAAGGATCCGAACTCAGCACAGAAGTTTATCGACAAAGAAAGCCTCGCAACGTCAATTTGTCAAGATCTCACATGGCAGCCTTACTGAAGAAGCAACGACCTCAGAAGTATAGCCAACCCAAAAACCGTGCCCTCGTACTCCCCTGTTACCACCGGACAAATCTCGAGGACGAGATTTATTTTTAAGGGTGGAAGAGCTGTCACATCCCAAATTTAGAAACTAAGAAAAACTTAGTTTTACCAGACCCAAAATTCAGAACCAACAAAAACTTTTTGAAATACTTCACTACTGATTGTGTTTTCCTTCCCATTGCTCTATTTGACCTTGTGTTACTTGTGGTTTAAGTTGTTTGACTAGTAAACATATATTCAACTTTGGCGATCATGTCATGACAAGAAAAATATTCCATATATCTTCTCCAGTCTTATTTGACCAACTCCTTCTTTCAGTGATGCTTTGTTCTTAGCAACAACCCAATGGCCCATGATTTGAGAAAGCAAAAGTATTTCCAAAATTTACTTGTTTATAAACTAAGGAGAACTACATACTATCTCCTGCCTATATTTCAACATTAATATTTTGCAAGTATTTTTAGCTCTTATTTTAAAACCTCTATTTTGACATCCTTTGGAAATGAAACAAGTGGGAGACATATCATCCCATATATTTTCTTTAGCAAAACCTTTTGATATGTTAAAAAATTATTTGCTGAGCATCCTTAACACCATCTTGTCATGGTTAAGTGTGATCACTCTATCTTATAAATATATTGAAGGTTCCAAAAATTTGTTGACTACCTTATGTTTGTGGTGTGACTTGTACTAACTGGTGTGGGTAGTTGATCATCTTGTGTGTTGTGTGTACCAAAATAAAGATGGCGTTTTTCCATGGTTTATGACTCCAAGTAATCAAATTATCGATCTATATCTTATCTTCACTCCTGTTAAAGAATACCATATCTAAATTTGACATGACCTTTAGGTAATTTGCTTGTTGTAGGAATTTGAATTCAAATAATTGAATTCATAAAATCATTCAAATTAAAACATTGAAGTAACTAAAATAACAATTAGGTAAAGGATTTAATAAATGATTGAATAATTCAAATCTTACAATAAATATTACAACTTATTGAATTCTTGCAAAGGCAAACAAATCATTTTTCTAAACATAAAATACAATGTATTTACAACTATTACAAGAAACTAAACTTCAAAAAGGAAAATTACAATTGTTTCCTAAACTAAAATGTCTTGTATTCCTTTCTTCTTCTTTTGATCTTTATACCAATATGGTTTCCCTGCAAAACAATTGAAAAGCAAAGACAGAGATAAACAAAAGGGATTAGGGTTAGTATTTTCCTCAGTTAGGCAGTGTGATGCACTGCTAAACACATCACTGGATATTATTAGGGACTAAGTGTTGTATCTGTTCTTAATCAGCACAGTTTGCCTCAGTACAACATCATAGGCCATAAATCCACATGTCCAGTGAAAAGAAATGGAAAATCTGTAGATAAGCTCAACCCATAGATGCCAGCTCTCTGAACTAAGCAAGCAGAGGAGCTCACATGCACACACAGTCCTGGGTAGCCATCATCACACTGCAATAGGCATGTGAATAACAATGGCAAAGGGGAGTTGTAGGACACAAGCCACACAGCCCTGTTTCACCCACCACCAGAGCATTCACTACACATGCACAGCTACTTCACTCCCAGGAGGAGGATAAAAGCAAAGAGCAAGCTCATTTCACTCATTCAAGCACTCAGCTCAAGTTCATCACCCACACAGCCCACAGTTCATCACTAAACCACCAATCCCTCCACTTTTCACCACTGGATCCTTGCCAAAGCAAGAGCAAGATGGAGTCGAAGCTCAAGGCCAAGCAGGAGCAAGGAGAAGGCCAGAAGCTAGGAATAGCAAGCTGGAGCAGGAGGAGCAGTCCAGCAAGCAGAGCAAGCAACAGATCCACAAGAACTACAAGCAACCGCCCCAACATCACCACACTTGAGCACAGGTTGATATTCTATCTCTAGCCAAATGCTCTGCTAGATGCACATGGTGTGGTGGAGTGTTTCCCTCAGCTAAGCATAGAAATGCTATGCTAAAATCATCACAGGGAGTTAAATCAAGCAAAGCATCTGTTCTTATTAAATCAAAAGCCTCAGCCTATGCATCATGGGCAAGGGACACAAACCCACCAAAAGTAGCAAAGGCATACAAGCTTTATTAGCTTGAGTTCATAGTTTGGTAGCACAGATCCAGCATATGGATTGCTGGGCACAAATCCCCAGGGAAGGGCACCACAAGCACAAGCCACATGTCTAAATAGCACTACCAAGTTTCAGGAATCAGTTCTACCAAAAGAACTAGGCCATTCTGTAAACAAATCAAATTGTGTGAAGCAGTGGCACATCTCTGAACACAAGGTTCAGAGTAGCACGCACTTGCTACACTGTTTGGACAGATAAGTGGGTATAGCAACAGACAGCACAAGCAAATTGTCACCACAGCAAGGGCCACTAGCTAAATCATCTCCAGCATTTTGCACAGGTACATTTGGGAATCATCCAGAGGATATCACAGGAGCTGCAAGGCAGCAGAACACCTAGCAATAGGAAACCTAAAATCACCACTAGCAGCTCACATCACAGAGCAAGGCACGAAGGCCTGGAGGGGGAAGAGAAGGAGAGAGTGAGAGGAAGAGATTACCGTCGCCCATGGCCGTAACTCCACGGCGACGGGGCAGTGCCCGTGTGGCCGATGAAGGAGGACCACAGGAGGAGAGCACCCATCATCACCACCACCACGGCGGCACGGGGTCGAGCTCCACACCAGCCACGGCTGAGCAGCATGGGCCGGGAGCACGGTAATGCCGCGCTGCCACCGGAACCCTAGGTTCGGATGTGGGTCGCGCGTGGCCACACCGGACTGGGAAAAGTAAATCGCCGGGGTAGGAATGAAGAGGACTGCGAGGCGCGTCGTTTGCGCCCAAGCACGGCGGCGGAGGTTGCCACGCTTGGCCGGAATCAAGGGGGCGACGGCGGCGGCGATTCTGAATCGCGTCGGGCTCGGGAGTGAGATGGAGAGAGAGGGGTAGGCGACGACTGGCTCGGTCGGTCGGTCCGACCCGAGCCAGGCTCTGGTTTTGATTGGGTTCAACCAATTTGACCCAGGGGCAAAAAGGTCAATTCACTTTCCCAAAGAATTTAATTCAAAGAAAATGGTTTATTCATTATAACTAGAAATTCAATGCAGAAAAATAAATAAAAATATTCATAGTAATTTTAAGAACGCAAAGAAATTGTTTTTGTATTCTTAATCTATTTTATCTTGATTTAAAATATAAGATATATTAATATATCTCAAAATTCAAATTAAATGAATTAAGAAATAAATATATTCTTAATTTCCTCATATAATAAAATAAAATGATGTTACCTAAATAATTCCTCCTATTATTTAATAAATCAAAATTTAAGTTTAATTAGTTAAATACTTTCTTCAAACCTCAAATATTCTAAAAAGGGAATTTAAATAAGATAAAATTATTAAAATTCTCATTAATGAAAAATACAAATAACATATATCAAAATGAACAGAAAAATAAAATCTATCTGTTTGTATAAAGCAAACACCTGTTTGACTAAAATTGAGTCACCCTAACATTGAAACAACAATTTACTTATTAATTTAATTATTGGATAATTCAATTAAATTGAACCCAATTGGTTTGCCTTGTGTGACTACCGTAGTTATTTGTAGAGTTTAATATTGTAAGGTGGTGATGTTTGATTGAGTAGTTTAGTGATTGCTTGTATTGGTTTGTTTATCGATTAGACGAGAACGTTGCTGGAATTATCGAGGTGGGGGAATTTGTTGAACTTGAAGATCAAGACCAAGGTCACTTTGCCGAGCAAGGCAAGCTATCCTCTGAGCTTGCATCTACATACATCTATTTTGGTTCACATGTTTTACTTATAAAGAGCATAAGTGATTTATGTGGTGTTTGCCACAAAAGCTATGATTTTGAAAACCCTTTTCCAAATTATAAGTATATTATTTTGACACCCTATCTGGAGATATTAGATGGAAATTCTTTTTCAAACTATAGGATGGGAAAAATATTGGTTACTCAAAACTCCTTTGGAAATACTTGTGTGGTTGTGGAATACCGAGATGTCGGTGGGGAAATGGAGAAGTGGTGAATGGTGATGTTTATGAAAAATGCACATTGTGTCCTTATACTTACAGAACAACCAATACCTGTGCGACCACATTTACCCACCTATGGGAAAGGGGCGTAGTCATATAATTTGCTCATATTAGTATGGGATGCCTCAACAACGAGGATGACCTCGTTCCATGAGGGGATGGTCATGGCGACCTACCCCTGACCTGGGTCCTGGCATCTGAGGATGGGGGATTGAAGGGTTCGCTCGCCGGGCAGAACTACGAGTCCTCACACTTAGGTTTCCTGACGGGGAATCTGGACTGAGTGTCGATGGAAAGGTTGAAAAATTTCGTAGCGGTAGGGTCCTATACTAGCATGAGCAAAGGACAGGCTATGGTCGGTGGCTCAACTTCGCATACACCTTGTATGGCGGGACGTGGCTGACACGATGAGTTACCGGATGGGTGTGGGAAAAGCGTGCTACCTCTGCAGAGGGTTAAAACTATTCGAATAGCCGAGTCCTCGGATATGGACAGTTGGAAAGAACTGCTTTGACCATGTGCAAGTTTTGGAAATGTTTAAGTTTTAAAAGGAAAATGGAGATGTTGTATTTGTGCAACTTTACCGATGAGTCGGTATGAGGTTGCTGGAAAAGAGGAGGACCCTGAGGGGCTATGATCGAGAAGTGCAAAGTTTTGTGTCCTGAAAGTGGGAAATGTTTTATGCAACTATACCAAAGGGTTGGTATAAGGTTGTTGGAAAAATGATTTGACCAGGAATAGCTTGGTCGGAAAAGGAGGAGTTTTGGGGGAAATAAACAAAATGGTGATTTTCCAAGAAAATGTTTTAAAAGAGATTTCTTGTCATTTTTTTTACAAAGATATGTTTCGGGAAAAGTTTTAAAGAGATTTTCTTACAAAGTCAGATTTATGGGAAAAAGTTCTCAAAGCCTTCTTTCCTTTTCAATAAAGATATAGAGATGTTTTAAAATAAATAAAAGTTTGAAAATTAAAAAGGGTGATGTTGCATGCTCATGTCGGGGGTAGTTTGCGAGTACTTAAATGTACTCATGGCCGTGTCCCTGGATATTCCCATGTCCAAAGTTCAAGAAGAAGTATGCTGAAGACCGAGAGATCGATGACGTCAACGCGAACTAGGGCGCTTCCCAGTCAGCTGCCTGTAGGGTTAAGGCAAATGACTTGGGCTCCACGCTGTTTGGTGATTTCCGCTGCAAGTACCTGTTGAAGTTATGACTTCAATCAAGTAAGTATATTTATTCGGTATTTCTGGGTGTTCTGTGATACCAATTCGAGTTATGTGCAACAACAGACTGATCAGGGGATTGTTGCAGGAAACATAACGAGTATCTCGGATACCTAATCCGGGGGTCATCACAGCTCACCTATGTGCACCAACAACTTATGCATGCTAAGCAAGACAAGCAACAAGGTGATACCAATATATGGACTTCAAGCACGAAGGCTATCACAATGTAAAGTGCATAAGTAAAGAGTTCGGGTATAGAAATAATCGAGGCACGCGGAGACGATGATGTATTCCTGAGTTCCTCCTTTTTAGGGAGTACGTCTCGTTGGAGGGGTGTGAGGTTTCAAAGCTCAAGCGCCACAACTGGCCTCACCCTATTCTCCGATGAACCTTGTCAAGGCTTGGTTCACCTTCCACTATCGAAATCCTTCGAGGCGGAATCCAGAGCCTTTACAACACCACACCGGGGCACAACCCACAACCGAATTGGGGGTTCCCGAATGACCACAAGAGGTCACAACCACCACAAAGGCGTCTAGGGTCTAAAGACCCAAGACTAACAAGCTCACAACTTTCACTTACACGAATCCTCGGGGAGAAAGCAAACCGATGCACCAAATGCAATGGCAAGAGCACAAGTGCTCAAATCCTTCACTCTCAAATCCCACCAAAAGCAACTAATGCTTGTGGGGAGAGAAAAGAGGAAGAACAAAGAAGAACTCAACAAATGGAACTCCAAGATCTAGATCCAAAGGGTTTCCCTCACTTAGAGGAGAGATGGATTGGTAGAAATGTAGATCTAGATCTCCTCTCACTTTTCCCTCAAAGATATGCAAGAATCATGGGAGGAATTGAGAGAGGGGCAAGCTTTCCAAGGTCAACAATGGTGGGAGAGAGAGAAAGACGTGCAGCACAGATGTTGTCTTTCTTCAGGAAACTATTAAGCAAGACTTCACAGACGCTGAGTTACAGAGTTTAGAGGTAGGGGAGAAATTCTTCTGGCGGTGGCTACCTGCTAATGGGCACTCCGGTGGCATGTTGATGGGTCTGCGTGACAGCCAATTCGAGGTGGGATCGACGGAGTTTGGTCAGTTCTTTATTAGCGCAACGGTGCTCCATAGACCTTCATGGCTGCAACTCGAGATCATGGGGATCTACGGGCCTGCAGATCATTCTCTCGGCTGGCTTCCTTGGGGAGTTATCGTCCAAAATCGCCGCTTGTTCCCGACCGATAATCATGGGAGGCGACTTCCATCTTATCAGATTGGCGGAGGACAAGAACAATGACAGAGTCAGTTGGGCTCTGATCGACCTTTTCAACAATCATATTGCGGCCTGGGGGCTGCAGGAAATTCCTCACACGGGGGCGAGGTACACTAGGACAAATAAGTGCCTGAATCCAGTCAGGTGTGTGCTGGATAAGGTATTTTTCTCGCCGGAACTTGACACCCGTTTTCCGTTGTGCTCGCTTGTGGCTGAGACTAGTTTAGGTTCGGATCATACCCCACTGATCATTGACTCGGGAGAGGGCTCCCTTGCGCGCAGCAACAGATTCTTCTTCGAATCAAGGTGGTTCGAGGTGGAAGGTTTCTCTCAGCCGTTAGTAGACAAATGGGCAAATCTGTCGAATGTAGTTGGTAGGCGTGACATTATAGATTGGTGGAAATTCATGAGTTCCCGGCTCAAACAGTTTCTCCGCGGGTGGAGTCGCAATCTGGGCCGTGATACCAGAAGGCAGAAAGATTTGCTTCTTGCTCAAATAACCGAGCTGGACACTAAAGTCGACTTCGACGACCTGTCGGAGGAGGATTGGGCATTCAGATACCACCTTGAGGAAAACTTGTTACAGATCATCAAGATGGAGGAGGAGTATTGGCGGCAAAGGGGTCGCATTAAATGGGCAATGCGCGGGAACACGAATACTGCCTACTTCCATGCTGTGGTGAACGACACTCGTCAGAAATGCCACATTTGCGTCTCTCATGTCCCCGAGTGGCCCGCTGATGGCTAAAGCTGATATTCAGGAACACGTGTACGACTTTTACTGAGCTTTGATGGGCTCTTCGACACCCCGGAGCCGTGGGTTGGTGCCAAGCACTTGGTCGGTGGTGCGAGAGTGTCGGAGGAAGAAAACCTGGGTTTGGCCTTAATGTACTCAGAATCGGAGCTAGAACTGTTGGTCATGTCCATGAAATCCGACACTGCGCCATGGCCGGATGGGTTTCCGGTCCTGTTCTTCAAGCGTTGTTGGGGTCTTGTGAAACACGGGTGTTACACATCCTCAACGACTTTATCCTCGGACGGATTAATGTTGCTCGGTTGAACTTTGGTGTTCTGTCCCTAATTCCCAAAGTCCAAGGCGCTGAGTTGATCTCTCAGTTTAGGCTGATCGCCTTGATCAATGTCATCTTCAAGATCATTGCTAAGGCGTTTGTGGTGAAATTGGACCCGATAGCTAATAGAGTGATCAGCCCTAACCAATCGGCCTTTATCAAAGGAAGGTTCATCTTAGATGGGGCACTGGCCCTGCAGGAGATCGTCCATGAACTCCAGCACAAGAAGCTAGGGGGCATATTTTCAAGGCCCGACTTCGAGAAGGCGTATGACAGAGTCAACTGGGATTTTATCTCGGAGGTGTTTCTTAAAAAAGGTTTTGACTCTGGTTTTGTTCACAAGTTTGCGCAGCTGGACAGGGGTGGGCAGACTGTGGGGACCCCGGACTAGCTGTCCGAAATACCCGATTATGCTTAACACAACGATCCCGTGATCAGTCTGTCGTTGCACATAATCCGAATTGGATACCAAAGTTTACATCCATTCAATACCGAATAAAAAGTCTTACATAAATGGTCATTTAGACCAAGTTCTTACATAGGTCCCTTCATGGGCCAAACCAGATATATCAGCGGAAGCTACGGCGTAGAAGAGATCGTATTCTAACGATGACAACCCGACAGGCAGCTAACTTGTGGAGATCCTTAGTTTGCATAGAAGTCGCCATACTCCTGCTCGGCGTAGTGCTCCTCCTCGTAGTCTGGCTAGGACAATAGCCAGGGACGAAACCAATATGAGTACATTTGAATGTACTCGCAAACTACCCCAACATGAGTATGCACTAGTTTTATTTTAACTTACAACTTTTATTTGTTTAAAACATCTCTTTATCTTTATTGAAAAAGGTAAGAAGAGTTTTATAACTATCTTTGAAAGAATTCACCATTCTCCTTTGTTTTCTCCAAAACTCCTCCTTTTCCTGACCATGGCTCACCATGGTCCTTTTATTCCAACAACTCATACCACTCCCTTTGGTATAGCTGTGTAACACCATCACCATTTCAGTTTCTTTTAAACTTAAAAACTTTTTCCAAAAACCTGCACATGGTCTAGGACAGCCTCCCAACTGTCCATATCCGAGGACTCGGCTATTCGAATAGTTTTACACTCTGCAGAGGTAGCACGCTTTTTCCCCATCCATCCGGCAACTCATCATGTCTGCCACGTCTCGCCATACAAGGTGTATGCAAAGTAAGCCACCGACCATAGCCTGTCCTTTGCTCATGCTAGTATAGGACCCTACCACTACAAATTTATCATCCTTTCCATCAACACCCAGTCCAGATTCCCCGTCGGGAAACCTAAGTGTGAGGACTCGTAGTTCTGCCCGGCGAGCGAACCCTTCAATCCTCCCACCATCGTGTTAGGACCCAGGTCAGGGGTAGGTCACCAAACCATCCCCTCATGGAACGAGGTCATCCTCGTTGTTGAGGCATCCCATACTAATATGAGCAAATTATATGACTACGCCCTTTCCCATATGTGGGTAGATGTGGTCGCACAGGGTAAGATTGGTTGTCATAGTACTAGGACACAATGTGCATTTTTCATAAACATCACCATTCTCCATTTCTTTACTTTCATACCGATATCTCGGTATTCCATAACCACACAAGTCTCTTTAAATAAGTTTTGAATAAACAACATTGTTTCCCATCCTAAAGTTTTATATAAGCTACTACATAGGGTGGCAAAATAGTATCCATATACTTTTCGAAAAGGTTTTGTAAACCATTGCCTTAAGAGTAAATCATTTGATCAAAGTAGATGCATATGTATTTAGGTGCAAGCTCAGGGAGTAGCTTGCCTTGCTCGGCAAAGTTCTCGGGTTCTTGTGCTTGATGATCAGAGAATTCCCCCTCCTCGTAGATTCCGGCAACGTTCTCGTCTAAACGTCAAACAAGCAATGCAAACAATTACTAAACTACTCAAGCAAGCATCACAACATATCAATCATGAACTTCACAATTAGCTACTGCACACGACAAACAATTCAATTTGGTTTCAAAATAATTGAATTAAACATTATTTAATTAAGTCCAATTTATGGCAGAAACTAGTTATTCATGTTTAATTGCACAACTTGAGTTCTGTTGGTCACAAAAATACAAACTAAAATTCTACGGAAAGCTACTGATGTGTAGAAGACAACCCAATTTGGTTTGGATCAATTGGAGTTACCAAACTCCCTACACTTTGGTTTTAATCCAGCCACTCAATAATCAAGTTTTGGCAATCAAATATGTTCTGTTGCTCTAAAAATTAAATCCTTTTAGGGGTAAGTAAACATGGCTAAATGTGAGCTAACACAATTGGTCCTAACTCATTTGGGTCAACTAATAAACATATTTAAATGTTTGAGTGCAGAGGGTATTTAAACTTCAACTTTATACTAAACAATTAGTACTGCACAAATAATTCTACCAAAATTAGGGAAGCTAATACATGGCAGTACTAAGATAGCAAAATTGGTTTGGAATTATTTGGACTAACAGAGTATCAGAAACAAACAAGTTTAGAATTTAAACCTTCTGTAGTATTTTTAATAATACTTTTATTTATTTAATTAAATGACATGAGACCAATTGGGTTGGTTAAACATTTTCATAAGCTTTCCAGAACAATTGAGTTTGATTTATTTGGATTCCTAAATCTTGAGATATTGATTTTCTAATTGGGTCCAGTACTGAAATTTCCAGAGAAAACTAAATTCGAAAATCTAATTGCTCTGGATAATGTTGAAAAGTATGACAGGTGGGGTCCACGAGTCAGTGACTCCGTGTGTGCTGGGAATTGAATAAAATGCTGACGGGTGGGGTCAGCCCGTCAGCCTAATGCCTAACCGAAGCGGTAAGTTACCGTTGGATCTAGATCCAACGGCTCCTGGAGCTCGAGTTTATCGTCGACAGAACAACGGCGACGCCGGAGCTCCGGCGACGGCGAGGTGCACGGGAAGCTCACCTAGAGGGCTTGGGAAGGCTCGGGGAAGGTGCTGGAGAACTGCGGAGGCTCGAGGAAGGCGGTGGTGCGAGTTGTACTTGCTGGGAGGGCTGCAGCGGCGATGGCGACGCGTCGGACTTCCACGGTACGGCCACGATCTCCGGCAAGCTCCTGCGGGCGCTCTGGTGCACGAAACAATCGAGGAAAAGGCGGCGGTGAGGGCGGTGTCCATGGTGAGCAAAGTGCAGGGGTCAGAGAGGGGAATGGGGCAGCAGCACGGCACGGCCGTGGGCTTCGTCTACCTCGGACACGGCGGAGCGTCGAGGAAGCTCACGGGTAACTGGAGCTTCGAGGGAGTGGCTCCGCCCTCCTGGCGGTGCACAGAGGAGTGGAGAGAGGTGGAGGCAGTGGTGCGGGGTGTGGAGAGCTCTGGCGCGGGATGGGGTATTTAACGGCGAGCACGGGTCCATGGTGGTCCGGGCGCAGGAGGGTTCCAGGGGCGACGTGCTCTCGCCGTAGGGGCGGTGGAGGTGCGGCTACGATGTGGGAGTGGCAGGGAGCAAGGTCGAGTGCGTGTCGACGAGCAGAGCGTGCTCGCGAGTGGGACGGCCAGGGAACGCTCGGGCGGTGCGCGGCGCGCACTGCACACGGCGTCACTCCGGCGGGGGCGGGTTCCTGCGGGCTGCGGTGCGGCCAGAGAGGGGGCAGCGAGGTGAGGGAGAGAGAGGGGGCACGGAGCTAAGCAACGCGGCATCGCCACGCCACGGCCACTTGCGCGACATGGCGCGTGCTCACCAGAGCGTGTCCCCTCCGATGCTTCTCGTCGACGCCAACCTCCCCTCTTCGATTTCTTGAGCACGGCGAGGTCGGGGAGAGGAGAGAAAGAGATTGCCAGCATCAATTCGACGAACAACACCCGAATTTGATCAATTGATCTTCGGGCTGGATGAATTGGGGAAGAACACAGTGCATGACTGCAATGTGTTCGATGAAATGCTTAAGCCAAATTTGAATTTGAATTTCATAACTTTATTTTCATAATTTGCTTCACATAATCAAATGTGGTTTTGTGGTGCTGTGGTGCAATTTAATTGACAAGTGTTGCACCACACACTTTGTGATTTTAAAAGATAAAGAAAGGTTTTTGGAATTTTAAATTTAGATTTTTGAAAATATATTTGGAGAGGGAAAAGTGTAGGAATAAAATTGAGAGTGATTAAATATCACTCCACTGAATTTTGTTTGAAATAAACAAGTTCTCACTTGGAGAATTTTGTGTGATACTTGTCACATGATAATTATGTATTGATCTTTTTATTTTGTTTCTTTCTTTTCTTCATAATTTCTTTCTATCAAGCAACACACAATCAACAAGGATTAAGTAACACAAGCAACCATAAGAGATCACACACATAATTTAGCAAAAGTTTTTGTTGGCTCTCAATTTTGAAGTAATAATACTTATATTAATTTTTGGGATGTTACACAGACTGCGGTTTTTATCAACGGAGAAATGGGTCCTTTCTTTGCTAACAAGAGAGGGTCCGGCAGGGGGACCCGCTCTCTCCCCTGCTTTTCAATTTTGTGGGTGAGGGGCTCTCGGCGATTTTTTCTGCAGCTGCCTCTGTGGGTCACATTCAGGGAGTGGTACCCCACTTGATCCCAGGGGTGTCACTCACCTTCAATATACCGACGATACATTGATTATGATCCAAAATAACGACCAGGCAATTGCTAATCTCAAATTCCTGCTCATGTGTTTTTGAAGACATGTCCGGACTCAAAATTAATTATCATAAGAGCAAGGTCATTGTCATGGGGGCGCCACGGGCTCATAGGCAGAGGGTAGCTGACATGCTGAACTGCAAGCTGGGATCTTTCCCTTTCGTTTACCTTGGGCTGCCTATCTCAGACAGAAAAATGACGGTGGATCAATGGAACTTCTTGGTTCTCAGGTTAGCTGGTAGAGTGGAGCCATGGGTGGGCATGTTTCTGTCTTCGGGGGAAGACTAATCCTTTCCAACTCGTGCCTTGCCAATTAATTTACCGATGTTTGCAATGAGCTTGTTTCTACTTCAAGAAGCGGTTCATAAAAAGTTTGACTCTATTAGGTCCAAGTTCTTTTGGGAGGGGGCTGGCCCTAAACGCAAATACCATCTAGTCAACTGGTCGGCGGTGTGTCGTCCGAAGGGATGTGGGGGGCTGGGGCTCTCCAATTCCAAGCATATGGATACTGCTTTGATGCTAAAATGTATTTGGAAGTTGTACCAACATGATGGCTCGATTTGGGCTCAGCTTATCCGTGCGAAGTATCTCCCTAATGACGACATCTTTGCGACTTCCACAGGGGTGGGTTCGCCCTTTTGGAGGAGCCTAAACAAAATCAAACATCTTTTCAAGGTGGGGGCCAAACACGCTGTCCGGAATGGGAAGAGGACTTTGTTTTGGTTAGACCTTTGGTCGGGTGACCAGCTGTTGAGAGACCGTTTCCCTCTCCACTTTGCGATTTGTGATAACCAATTTGTTTTGGTGGCGGAGGTGTTGTCGTAGCGGGTTCAACTGCGTCGGACGATGGACCAGGTGGCGGCTGCGCAGTGCGTTGATTTGTGTGAGCTTGTCGACCAAACTATGCTAACTGAGGGTCTTGATGTGGTGTCTTGGAAACTTGAGGATTCAGGATGTTTTTCGGTTGCCTCTATGTATAAGAAGTTACTGCAAGGAGCGTCGGTTCGCATTTTGGGGATGTTTGGACGGCCAACCTTCCCCCGAAGATCAAAATTTTCACCTGGCAATTGATGCTTGACAAGTTACCGTCTGGCACCCAACTCAAACTTCGCCTCGGCCCGTCCGACGGTAACTGCGCGCTGTGCGGAGCGGCAGAGGATGCCACACACATCTTTTTCAGTTTTTTGTTAGCCAAGTTTGCGTGGAGTGTACTATGAGTTGCTCTCGGGTGCCGGTGGTGCTCGGCCAACTTTGCACAGTTTTTCGCTTTTTTGGACACGCGTTTGGGTCAGCACCGTAGGGTGGTGTGGACCCTGTTCTCGGCTCAATCGTGGGCTCTTTGATCTATACGCAACAAATTAGCTATAGAGCGCAAAGTCATTAACCATCCTGCTGACTATATCTACAAATGCATCGTCTTCTTGCAGCTTTGGTCTCTAAGTGCCAAGGTGATCGACAAGCCAAGACTAAGAAGTTTGGAGGAAGGTCTGCGGTGGTTGTATACACTCAATCGACCTCCCCCTAGTACTGCTAGTGACTAGTACCTTGATGCTGCCGGTGCGTGGTGCCGCTTGTGTTCCAGGTTGTGGTTGGTGCCGGCTGGAGCTGCTTCTCCTTTGTTGTTCCTTTGGACTTGTTGGGCTTATCCCTGCAGTTTCTTCCTTTGATTTGTCGTTATACATTCCTTGGCTAAGCTGTACGCCTCAGCCTGTAATCGTATTCGTGTGTGAACCTTGGTCGCCTTATTAATTTAAGGTTGGGCCCTGTGCCTTTTATCTAAAAAAACCGTGCAGCACCAAGGTTGAAGAAGGGGAGGGCTATTTATAGCCCCTCCCAAAATCTAGCCGTTGGAAACAGGGAGGCCGGATATTCCTGCTCAAGTGATGACCAGAATATCCGATTTCCCGGAATATTCCGGCCCTGGAGCTAATTTCCGGCCAAAATATCCGGGGGACTCCAGAGAGTCGTCGAATGCGGCGCAAAAACGAGTTTCACCAATTTTCCTGGGGGCCAGATATTCTGGTCTGAATTTAACCCGGAATATCCGGTCTGCTGAAAACTGACAGAAACAACAAAACACAAACTGCATTAACTTTTTATCCGGACTCTGTTTTCGATGATCTTGGACGACTCGTTGAAATCGCAACGAAGAGCTCTTCAAGATTATGCAGAGAAACATCATAGTCCATCATGTGAGGAGGAAGCCACAAGGAGAGAGTTTGACCTCTCTAGAAAAGACAAACCAATAAAACCTCCAACATAAAAACGCAACAAGATATTCATATGAAATCCGTTTTTGATTAACTAGAGCTTGGTATGGAGATGAACATAAGCTATAAATTCTCACATGGATAAAAGCCAAATAAGAACCAAGAAAGATGATATGCCAAGTATGCAAAGGTTTGAGCTCTGCACAAAGATGCGATCAAGTTACTCACTTGAGAGCCCCTCTTGATAGTACGACTATCGATCCTATAACCCGGTCTCCGAGCAACAACAAGAGACCGGTAAAATAGAAACCCTATCAAGATCATACCTTTGCCTTGCGCATTCCACTTGAGCTAGATGATGACGATCTTGACTCTCTCAAGTTGGAACACCTTTCTTGATCGTGCTTGCTAGCACATGCTTGATGAAGACTTCTCCAAATACTCCCCCCAAACTCTATTATGGGAGAGCCTCGCATAGATCCGTCTTCATGTACCCATTGCACTTCATCTTCTTCTCTTGAAATCGATGAGGAAGCCAGAAGGAGAGAGTTTGAACTCTCTAGAAAAGACAAACCGATAAAACCTCCAACATAAAAAACGCAACAAGATATTCATATGAAATCCGTTTTTTGATGAACTAGAGCTTGGTATGGAGATGAACGCAAGCTCTAAATTCTCACATGGATAAAAGCCAGATAAGAACCAAGAAAGATGATATGCCAAGTATGCAAAGGTTTGAGCTCTCCACAAAGATGCGATCAAGTTACTCACTTGAGAGCCCCTCTTGATAGTACGACTATCGATCATATAACCCGGTCTCTGACAACAACAAGAGACCGGTAAAATAGAAACCCTATCAAGATCATACCTTTGCCTTGCGCATTCCACTTGAGCTAGATGATGACGATCTTGACTCTCTCAAGTTGGAACACCTTTCTTGATCGTGCTTGATAGCACATGATTGATGAAGACTTATCCAAATACTCCCCCATACTCTATTATGGGAGAGCCTCGCTTAGCTCCGTCTTCATGTACCCATTGCACTTCATCTTCTTCTCTTGAAATCGATGATGGCTTGGAGATAACCATGAATGAGGGCACATCTCAATAAAAACAATAGTCCATAGAGATTGTCATTAATTATCAAAACCACACATGAGGGCACATGCACTTTCATTATGCCTAATAACCCACACTCACAATTAAATAGAAGGAAGGCATTGCACCCGCTAAAATTTCAGATGGGTATCTTTTCACAAATAAATCACTTATCTAACAAAAAAAACTCAAGCAGATGCCTCATTATTTTTTATAAATTTCAAATTTCGTAAAAATACTAATTGATTAGTGAGTTAAGAAAATGCCCAGGGTTTTTTTTACAACCTGAATAAGCTATTTAGGTCCTTAAATTTTGTTTACCAAACTACAATTCAATATTTTCACTTTAAACATCATGGTGGATGACTCTATCTACACGATTTGGGGGGGGGGGGGGGGGTCTTGAATCCTTAAATTAATTCTTGAGTTTCCAACAAAGAATCCCGAGTGGCAAGCCTCCTCTCTTGAAACACCGGACTTTAAATGATTAAATCCCCAAAGAGGCGATCCCAATACAAAGTACTGTGAAAGCCCTCAATCGAATAAAATACGACTAGAGTAGAGACGAGTTTGAATGAAAACATACTAGACAAAGAACAACACAACTCGTCTATTTCAAGGAAGGTTAGCTTATGTCACACCACCATACATCACCACCACAAACGATAGCCTCCGCCCGTCGATCTGGAACAAAGGTAGCCATTCCGTTGGCTACCAGATCGAGTAGCTCCTCAAGGTGTCCCAGTGATGTTTTGGTGAGAAAAACCAGACAATGGTCTCAATTGATGTGTTCTAACACAAAACAAGTTGACCCTATTGGTAACTGATGACGTGAAACACACGCGCGTTGGGAGACCCCAAGAGGAAGGTATGATGTAGTCAGCAGCAAGTTTTCCCTCAGAAAGAAACCAAGGTTATCGAACCAGTAGGAGCAGCAACTCTTCAGAAGGTTGTCAACGGCGCCAGAAAAATAGCTGTTGCAGGGAGTCTGGACTGTTGACGTGGAATCTGCACACAACACAATCAAACTACTTTGCCCCAACGAAACAGTGAGGTTGTCAATCTCACTGGCTTGCTGAAAACAAAGGATTAAACGTATGGTGTGGAAAATGAGTATTAAATTGCAGAGAATAAAAAGGAAGAGTTTGCAGTTTGTGGTTGTTTAATCAGTGTAAAAGAATGGACCGGGGTCCACAGTTCACTAGTGGTGTCTCTCCATAAAAGATAACTAACATGTTGGGTGAACAAATTGCAGCTGGGCAATTGACGAATAGTGAGCGCATGACAATGCATATACATGACATGTTGACTACTATGATATTTAATTGGGCATTACGACATAATACATAGACGTTATCCAACAACATCTATGACTAATAATCCACCGCCGGGTTGTCATCCGTGTCCCCCGTTGGTATTAAGTTGCAATCAACGGATAATTGCATTAAGTAAAGTGCGTAATGTAAACAAACACATATGTCCGTGGACATAGCATCATTAGGTTATCCCTAGTGGCAACAGCACATCCACAACCTTAGAACTTTCTGTCACTGTCCCAGGTTAAACGGAGACATGAACCCACTATCTAGCATAAATACTCTCTCTTGGAGTTACAAGCATCTACTTGGCCAAAGCATCTACGAGTAACGGAAAGCATGCAAGATCTTAAATAACATATAAGATAGATTGATAATCAACTTGACATAATATTCAATATTCATCGGATCCCAGCAAACACAACATGTAGCATTACAATAATATGATCTTGATCATGTAGGGCAGCTCACAAGATCTAAACATGATGGCGCAAAGTGGAGAGACAACCATCTAGCTACTGCTATGGACCCGTAGTCCAAGGATGAACTACTCACGCATCACTCCGGAGGCAGGCATGGCGATGTAGAAGCCTCCGGTGACGATTCCCCTCTCCGGCAGGGTACCGGGAAGAGGTTCTGAACCCTCCCGAGCTAGGGTTGACAACGGCGGCGTCTCTGGATTTTTTCGTGGATATTTGCTCAGGTACTTAGGGTTTTCGCGTCGGGGGGAATAAGTAGGCGAAAGGGCGGCGGCTGCGGACCCCCGAAGGGCCCACACCACCCTAGGGCGCGGCAGAAGGGGGGCCCGCGCCCTAGGTGCGTGTGGCCTCCTGGTGGCCCTCCTCTGCTGCTCCTTCGCTCCGTCAGGTGTGTTCTAGAAAAATAGGGACCCCGTGTAGTTTCGTCCAATTCCGAGAATATTTCCAGACTAGCTTTTCTGGAATACAAAAACAGCAGAAAACAGGAACTGGCACTTCGGCATCTTGTTAATAGGTTAGTCCCAATAAATGTATAAAAGTGATATAAAGTATATGCAAAACATGTAGCAATTGGTATAAAACAAGCATGGAACATCAAAAATTATAGATACGTTTGAGACGTATCAGCATCCCCAAGCTTAGTTCCTACTCGTCCTCGAGTAGGTAAATGATAAAAACAAAATAATTTTTGAGGTGACATGCTACTATCATAATCTTGATCATATAATATTGCAAGGCACATGTAAATGAATGAAGTGATCCATAATTTGCTACCAAATAGATAATGAGTGAACAATGAATCACACAAGCTAAACGTTTTCATGAATAGTACTTTGAGACAAGCATCAAACAGTTTTGCATAAGTGTTAACTCATAAAGCAATAGTTTCTAACAAAAGGTATTTAATCAACACAAAGGAAGAATTTAGTTTCAGCATTTGCTTCAACTTTCAACATATTTATCTCATGGATATTGTCAACACAAAGTAGTATAACAAGTCCAATACATTGCATATAACGCATGTTGTAACAAAGTTGACACTAGTGTTTGCTTGTGGAAGACAGAAAGAATAGGAAAAAATGTGCTAGAGCTTTTAAGTTTTTGAAAGCATATAGAGATTGCATAAAATATTTGATACTCCTCCCAACCTTGCTAACACAAGCCATGGCTAACCGAATCCTCGGGTGCCTTCCATCAATCACATACCATGGAGGAGTATCTATTTTTGAGAGGTGTTTGTTAATTGTCAACGAATGGTAGCGGGTGAGAACAGTATTCTACCTGTCGAACGGACTTTTAAGAGCGGCTCCCATGAAGGACGTTATTTCTACCAGCAAGGCAGATCATCCCTCTTTCTCTTTGGTTTACACACATTCAGGTATTTCACTGTTTGTCATTGCTTACTGATGAATCAGGGCAAAAGTGTGAAGAGAATTAATTGGTTAAAGTTGTAATTAATTGGGACTGGGCACCCCGTTGCCAGCTCTTTTTGCAAGTTATTGGATAAGCGGATGTATATGCCACTAGTCCAGGTGTAAAAGTCCACTCGACAAATAGAATAAAGAATAACCACACTAATTCCTCATGAGCTAGTAAACATTGACACAAAAAGGGAATAATAACATTTTGAATAATTTAAAGGTAGCACATGAAAAATTTACTTGGAGTGGCAAGGAAATACCACATATAGGTAGTTATGGTGGACACAAATGGCATGGATTTTGGCTCAAGGATTTGGATGCACGAGAAGCATTCCCTCTCAGTACAGAGTTTAGGCTAGCAAGGTTATGTAAGCAAACAAGAATATCAACCCGTACACCAAGTTTTATATGACAAACATATTGCAAACGTTATAAGACTTCATACCGTCTTCCTTGTTAACCAAACCCTGTTATTAGAAAATATCTAGACCTTAGAGGTACCACCGATGCAAACCAAATTTTCAACAAGCTTTACGGTAGTTCTTCACTAATAGGCTTAACTCATGTGATGCACAATTTAATCATGATCTACTTGTTAACTCAAAACAATTGACAAGCATCAAGTTATCCATTTTAGTGATCTACAAGATTAAGCAAGTTTTTCCTTATACCAATTACCACATGCAACATTTTCTGAACCAACCAAACACCAATCAATTTATTTCATCAACTCTCCAAACAAATATAAGTGAAGCAAGAGAGTACTTTCTACAAAAGAAAGCTAATAGCTCTGACAAGAGATACATGAAAACAAGAGCTAAAAGCTGAACAGCGCTAGATATGAATACTCAACAAATATAAGTGAAGAATAGGAGTATTCTCATGAAAAAGCGGAGCGTGTCTCTCTCCCAATCAAGAATGCTAGGGTCCAGTCAAGCTTTATTGAAAATAAAAAGCACACAGACGCTCCAAGAAAAGCACATATGATGTGAAAGAATTAAAATATAGTTTCACTAGAGATGACCTGATAATTTTGACGATGAAGAAGGGGATGCCTTGGGCATCCCCAAGCTTAGACGCTTGAGTCTTCTTGAAATATGCTGGGGAGATCCATGGGAGCCTCCCCAAGCTTAAGCTCTTCACTCTTCTTGATCCTATTATATCATCCTTCTCTCTTGACCCTTGAAAACTTCCGTCACACCAAACTCAAAGTAGATCTCATTAGAGGGTTAGTGCATAATCAAAAATTCACATGTTCATAAAGACGCAATATGATTTGTTACTTTAAACATTAGCTACAGCCACTGATGTTATGTGAAGCTCTTCCACCCAAAAAAGAATTTCACTCAACACTAGTAAAAGAGAGAATGCGAAAAATAAAAAGGCATAATCTGTCTAAAACAGAACAGTCCGCAAAGACGAATTTTTTCGAGGCACTTACGACGCTCAGATCGAGAAACTCTGAACTAATGAAAGTTTCAGACATTCATAAAGATTACGCACAAAAATTTCAGATTTAATTAACAATCTGGTGATTTTAGGAATTTCGTACAGTGAACAGCAAAAATCTGTTTCTGCGCAGCAATCAAAATTAAGCATCATCTTATCATTAGAGGCTACTCTTGGCACAACAATGCGAGAAAATAAAGATACAAAGGAGTTGCTACAGAAGTAAACAAACTCCTTGACTCAATAAAAGAAAAATTGCAGAAAAATAAAATGGGTTGCCTCCCATAAGCGCTTTTCTTTAACGCCTTTTAGCTAGGCACAAAGCATGCATCAAGTATTACCAAGTGAAGAAGCATCAACATTGTAATTTGTTCGAACAATAGAATCATAAGGTGGCTTAATCTTCTTCCTAGGAAAGTGTTCCATACCTTTCTTGAGAGGAAATTGATATTTTATATTCCCTTCTTTCATATCAATAATAGCACCTACAGTCTAAGAAAAGGTCTTCCCAGCACAATAGGGCATGATGGATTGCACTCAATATCCAAGACAATAAAATCAACGGGGACATAATTGTTGTTAACCATGATAAGAACATCATCAATTCTTCCCAAAGGTTTTTTAATAGTAGAATCAACAAGGTGAACATCCAAGTAACAATTTTCCAAAGGTGCTAAATCAAGCATATCATATAATCTTTTAGGCATAACAGAAATACTAGCACCAAGGTCACACAAAGCATTGCAATCAAAGTCATTCAATTTCAATTTAATGATGGGCTCCCAACCATCTTCTAACTTCCTAGGGATAGAAGCTTCATGTTTTAATTTCTCTTCCCTAACTTGTATGAGAGCATTAGTAATATGTTTAGTAAAAGCCATGTTTATAGCACTAGCATTAGGACTTCTAGCTAGCTTTTGCAAGAACTTAATTACTTCAGAAATATTGCAACCATCAAAATCAAAGTCATTATCATCAAAAGTAATGGAATTATTCTCTTCCTTATTGCTAGAAATTTCAGCATCTTTATCAAGGACAGTTTCAGAGTTATCAGGCAATTTAGGACATTTTGCAATAGAAGTGGAAACATTACCAACACCAACTATCTTGCCATTAATGGTAGGAGGTTTGTTAACACTTGAGTTTGAAGCATTTTCAGAAGTAGTAATAGTATAAACTCTAGCAATATTATTCTTTCTAGCAATTTCATCCTCTCTTTCCCATCTAGCATGCAATTCAGCTAACATCCTCACATTGTTATCAATTTTAACTTGTATAGCATTGAGAGTTTTGCTCTCTTTAACATCATGAGGCATGTTCTTTAGTTTCAATAAGTCAACATCAAGAGCAAGACTATCAACTTTAGAGGAAAGCACATCAATTTTCCCAAATTTCTCCTCAACAGTTTTATTGAAAGCAGTTTGTGTACTAATAAAATCCTTAAGCATAACTTCAAGATCAGAGGGTACACTCTTATTATTATTGTAGGAGTTACTATAGGAATTTCCATAACCATTGCCACTATTAGAAGGATAGGGCCTATAATTGCTATTACCAAAATTATTCCTATAAGCATTGTTGTTGAAATTATTATTTTTAATGAAGTTCACATCAACATGCTCTTCTTGAGCAACCAAAGAAGCTAAAGGAACATTATTTGGATCAACATGTGTTTGACCATTTGCAAGCATAGACATAATAGTATCAATTTTGGCACTCAAGGAGGAGGTTTCCTCAACAGAATTTACCTTCTTACCTGTTGGAGCTCTCTCGGTGTGCCACTCAGAATAATTAATCATCATATCATCAAGAAGCTTTGTTGCAGCACCCAAAGTGATGGACATAAAGGTACCTCCAGCGGCCGAATCCAATAAATTCCTCGAAGAAAAATTTAATCCTGCATAGAAGGTTTGGATGATCATCCAAGTAGTCAGTCCATGAGTGGGACAATTTTTAACCAATGATTTCATTCTCTCCCATGCTTGAGCAACATGTTCATTATCAAATTGCTTAAAATTCATTATGCTACTTCTCAAAGAAATAATCTTAGCAGGAGGATAATATTTTCCAATAAAAGCATCTTTGCATTTAGTCCATGAATCAATACTATTTCTAGGCAAAGATAGCAACCATTCTTTAGCACGTCCTCTCAAGGAGAAAGGAAAAAGTTTCAGTTTAATAATATCACCATCTACTTCCTTGAGCTTTTGCATTTCACAAAGTTCAACAAAGTTATTAAGGTGAACAGCAGCATCATCAGTACTAACACCAGAAAATTGCTCTTTCATAACAAGATTTAAAAGTGCAGGTTTAATTTCATAAAATTCTGCTGAAGCAGCAGGTGGAGCAATAGGTGTGCATATGAAATCATTGTTGTTCGTGCTAGTGAAATCACACAACTTAGTGTTCTCAGGAGTACTCATTTTAGCAGAAATAAAAACAGTACAGAAAATAACTTGAAAGTAAACTAGATGCAAGTAACTAATTTTTTTGTGTTTTTGATAATTGAAAGCAAACAAGATAAAATAAAATAAACTAAGCAAGACAAAAACAAAGTAAAGAGATTGGAAGCGTGAAACTCCCCTTGCAGAAGACTGCTGTCTCCCCGGCAACGGCGCCAGAAAAATAGCTGCGTGTTGAGGGGAGAGCTGCTGAAGACTTCTACTCCCCGGCAACGGCGCCAGAAAAATAGCTTGATGACGTGAAACACACGTTCGTTGGGAGACCCCAAGAGGAAGGTATGATGTAGTCAGCAGCAAGTTTTCCCTCAGAAAGAAACCAAGGTTATCGAACCAGTAGGAGCAGCAACTCTTCAGAAGGTTGTCAACGGCGCCAGAAAAATAGCTGTTGCAGGGAGTCTGGACTGTTGACGTGGAATCTGCACACAACACAATCAAACTACTTTGCCCCAACGAAACAGTGAGGTTGTCAATCTCACTGGCTTGCTGAAAACAAAGGATTAAACGTATGGTGTGGAAAATGAGTATTAAATTGCAGAGAATGAAAAAGGAACAGTTTGCAGTTTGTGGTTGTTTAATCAGTGTAAAAGAATGGACCGGGGTCCACAGTTCACTAGTGGTGTCTCTCCATAAAAGATAACTAACATGTTGGGTGAACAAATTACAGCTGGGCAATTGACGAATAGTGAGCGCATGACAATGCATATACATGACATGTTGACTACTATGATATTTAATTGGGCATTACGACATAATACATAGACGTTATCCAACAGCATCTATGACTAATAATCCACCGCCGGGTTGTCATCCGAGTCCCCCGTTGGTATTAAGTTGCAAGCAACGGATAATTGCATTAAGTAAAGTGCGTAATGTAAACAAACACATATGTCCGTGGACATAGCATCGTTAGGTTATCCCTAGTGGCAACAGCACATCCACAACCTTAGAACTTTCTGTCACTGTCCCAGGTTAAACGGAGACATGAACCCACTATCTAGCATAAATACTCTCTCTTGGAGTTACAAGCATCTACTTGGCCAAAGCATCTACGAGTAACGGAAAGCATGCAAGATCTTAAATAACATATAAGATAGATTGATAATCAACTTGACATAATATTCAATATTCATCGGATCCCAGCAAACACAACATGTAGCATTACAATAATATGATCTTGATCATGTAGGGCAGCTCACAAGATCTAAACATGATGGCACAAAGTGGAGAGACAACCATCTAGCTACTGCTATGGACCCGTAGTCCAAGGATGAACTACTCACGCATCACTCCGGAGGCAGGCATGGCGATGTAGAAGCCTCCGGTGACGATTCCCCTCTCCGGCAGGGTGCCGGGAAGAGGTTCTGAACCCTCCCGAGCTAGGGTTGACGACGGCGGCGTCTCTGGATCTTTTCGTGGATATTTGCTCAGGTACTTAGGGTTTTCGCGTCGGGGGAATAAGTAGGCGAAAGGGCGGCGGCTGCGGACCCCCGAGGGGCCCACACCACCCTAGGGCGCGGCAGAGGGGGCCCGCGCCCTAGGTGCGTGTGGCCTCCTGGTGGCCCTCCTCTGCTGCTCCTTCGCTCCGTCAGGTGTGTTCTGGAAAAATAGGCCCCGTGTAGTTTCGTCCAATTCCGAGAATATTTCCAGACTAGCTTTTCTGGAATACAAAAACAGCAGAAAACAGGAACTGGCACTTCGGCATCTTGTTAATAGGTTAGTCCCAAAAAATGTATAAAAGTGATATAAAGTAGATGCAAAACATGTAGCAATTGGTATAAAACAAGCATGGAACATCAAAAATTATAGATACGTTTGAGACGTATCAGTAACACATATATCTGCTTGTCTAGCAAGTTTCGTGCAATTTGGATCTATGGTTTGAGAGCAACGAGTTGGTTATCGAAGGGGACAACATTTGTGATACCTCCGATTTTGTTAATCAAGGTGTCCCAGTGATGTTTGATTGCTTATTACAATGTATTCTTTGTCTATCTTAGGCACACACTTGTTTATTGCAGGCAGGTCCATGTTTCTTACGAGTTGGTGGATGATCAAACCATGCCACATTCTACTGTGTTTTAATACGATTATAAAGAGCGGTAAGATGCTGTGGTGGATTGCTTGTGTTATATTGCTCTGGTAATGTGTATGCCTTGTTTGTTGTTGTAACTTGTTGTCTTTGTTTCAGCCTGCTGTGAAAGCATGGAGGGCCGTACGATCATGTCGATTCTTGCTTCCATCCACAACGTCTATCAAGACGCACGTTGTGCAAGCTAGTTCTTGCTAACCTGGATGAATTGACAATTCAATTCACCTATTGAGTGAAGCTCGACAATACAAGTAGGATACATGATTTAGTTACTAATTAATTTGTTGACGGCTATGTAATATTTTTTGAAGAATTTCTAGCTTATATATTGTTTACTTAATTTATGGATTACCGTCAAGTTGCATGCTGATTCACACTGGGCGTGATGTATGAGTCTGGTAGTATCAGGCGTTTTCGCTCGGACGGTAACTAGTAACAATTAACCTGCGAAAATGTAATTAGACTGCCAGGTAAACTAGAGGCGGGTCCATTATCGTTAACGGGCCAGCCCAGCTAAATTTTAAGGTCAAGGCCCACTATACTAAAGGGCCAGCCCATGAACCTTGAAGGGCCGGCCCGTAAGCCATATCTAATTAGTCCAGTAAAAAATGGGCATGCCCGTCTACGCGTGGAAGGCCGGCCCACCTATATGGCAGGCCGCCCACCTACAGCGCATGATGGCCGACGAGCGCTAACAGGCCGGCCCACGTACCATGACGGGCTAGCCCACGTACCATGACAGGCTAGCCCACCTACGCCTGGCAACCCGGGCAGCGGCCCATGACAGGCCGGCCCATCTACATCTAGCAGGCCGACCATCTACATCTAGCAGGCCGGCCCACGAACAATAGTCGGCCCATATATAGTTATCAGGCCCACAAACTATGGCAGGCCGTACTAACTACGCTAGAAGGCTAGCCTGTTACCCAAAGCGGGCTGGCCCAGCTACATCTAGCAGGGCGGTCCATCTAAGCAGGTGGGCCGCCCACCAAATTACGGGCCGGCCCAACTAACCTTAACGGGCCAGCCCATGTAACAGTGACAGGCCTACTGAAGGGACAATGATGTCGCCTAGAGGGGGTGAATAGGCGATTAAAACTTTTCGGTTTAGACTTGATAAATGCGGAATAAAACTATGTGTTTAAATTAACAAGCCAACAACCTAAATAAACTAGGCTCACCTATGTGCACCAACAACTTATGCTAAGCAAGACAAGCAACAAGGTGATAGCAATATAGAATACTTCAAGCACGAAGGCTATCACAATGTAAAGTGCATAAGTAAAGAGCTCGGGTATAGAAATAACCGAGGCACGCGGAGACGAGGATGTATTCCCGAGTTCCTCCTTTTAGGGGAGTAAGTCTCGTTGGAGAGGTGTGAACCAACACAATGGTTCAACAACCACAAAGGTTTCACCTTCTTCTCCGATGAACCGCACCACAAAGGTTTGGTTCACCTTCCACTATCGGAATCCTTCGAGGCGGAAATCCGGAGCCTTTCAACAACGATCCGGGGCACAACCCACAACGGGATTGGGGGCTCCCGAACAGCTACAAGTGACCACACAAGGGTCTCAACCACCACACGGGCGTCTAGGGTCCAAGGACCCAAGAGTACAAGTTCACAAGCATTCAACTTCCATGAATCCTCGTGGAGAGCACAAACCGATGCAACGAAGCAATGACAAGAGCACAAGTGCTCAATCCTTCACTCTCAAATCCCACCAAAAGCAACTAATGCTTATGAGGGGAGAAGAGAGGAAGAACAAGGAAGAACACCAAATCCCTCCAAGATCTAGATCCAAAGGCTTCCCCTCACTTAGAGGAGAGATTGATTGGTGGAATGGTAGATCTAGATCTCCTCTCTTTCCCTCTAATTTGAGGCAAGAATCATGGAGGAATAGACAGAAAACAAGCTTGGAGGTGAACAATGGAGGTCAAAACTTGCTAAAAAGGTTAGGGAACCATTGGGGAAGAAGGCCCCTTAAATAGGTCAACCAAAGATCCAACCGTTGGGTGCAGATTCACGCCGGGGTGGTACTACCGCTGGACCCAGCGGTACTACCGCCCCCCCGGGAAGTTAGAACACTAAAACATGCTGAAAACAGGCTCCAGGGAGCGGTACTACCGCCCTGGGCAGCGGTAGTACCGCTTCCGGTACCGCTAAAAACGGGCTTCGGGATGCACAAGCGGTACCACGGGCGGTACCACGGGCGGTACTACCGCCCCTTGAAAAACTGCAAAACCACCGACACCAAAACGGTAATAACTTTTTCATCCGGACTCCGATTTCTATGATCTTGGGCTCGTTGGAATCGTAACGAAGAGATTTACAAGATCATGTAGAGAAACATCATAGTCCATCATGTGAGGAGGAGACCAAAAGTAGAAAGTTAAACCTCTCTATGAAAGATGAACCGGCAAAACCTCAAAACCGAAAACGCAACAAGTTTTTCATACGAAATCTGTTTTCGGTGAACTTTGGCTTGTCATGAAGATCACAACAAGCACTAAAACCCAACAAGGAGAAAAGCCAAATAAGAACCAAGAAAGATGATATGCCAAGTATGCAAAGGTTTGAGCTCTCCACAAAGATGCGATCAAGTTACTCACTTGAGAACCCCTCTTGATAGTACGCCGTTTATCCTATAACCCGGTCTCCCACTAACAACATGAGACCGGTAAAATAGAAACCCTATCAAGATCATACCTTTGCCTTGCGCATTCCACTTGAGCTAGATGATGACGATCTTGATATCTTCAGTGGACCATCTTTCTTGATTGCGCTTGCTAGCACATGCTTGATGAAAACTTCTCCAAATACTCCCCCATACACCATTATGGGAGAGCCTCGCTTAGCTCCGTCTTCATGTATCCACTTGCACTTCATCTTCTTCTCTTGATATAGATGATGGCTTGGAGATAAACAGGAATGTTCACTCAATCTTCTTTTCCAAGCCATGCTTGCAATAAGCTCAACTCTCGATGACCATTCTTCATATGAACACATTGGATAGAACCTTGGTCATCATATAATCTTCTAGAGTCCAACACATGAACTCCAACCTTCTTCATGGACAAGATCTATAAAGATATCTCAATGCAAATATTAGTCCATAAGGATTGTCATTAATTACCAAAACCACGCAAGGGGCAACACATGCCCTTTCAATCTCCCCCATTTTGGTAATTGATGACAATCCCTTTTACGAGGGTTTATATAATGAATTAAGCAACCATGCAACACAAAGAGCAAGGATGCAAGAGCATGGAAGGCAAATGCATAAGAACGAAACTAAAGCATAAACCAAACTCCCTTAAACCCTCTAAACTTCTCCCCCATTGGCATCGATTGGCGAAATGGGAGGAAAAATTTAGAAGGCCAATATAGTAAGAGCTCCCCATAGTGTATGCATTCCTCATAATATGAGTGAAATCAAATGCACATATCCAATGATGAATAGTTGGGAAGGAGATCAAACTATATTGAGGATCCAAAGATTGCAAAAGAAAATCAAATTGAAAGATACTTCGACAAAAGAAGTAACCAATCAAAGGATCCGAAAAACCAATAGATCAAGAGAAGATATTATGATAGGATCAAACAAGTGTTCTGACAATCAAGAGGGAACTCCCCAAGGTATGTGCACAATAAGGATTTGTATTTCAATATAGTGTGCACAACATGGAATCCTCACTCCTCTTAGATCATTTTGAACAAAAACACGTGCAAGAGAGCATATATAAGAAAAGAAGCAATACAACTTGCAACAAATAAAATCTTGAGCAAGGAGCGGCAAATAAACGGATGGGTGTGAGATAGAAAGACAATTTTAGGAGACTAATACAAGGATGAGCCAAAGCATCAACATAGTCTTTCAAAAAGAGTGGCACATAGTGCATATCGTGTCTTTCCCGTATCCACACATTAAAGAAGATATGGCAAATAGCTCCACAAGCTTATTAAGATGAATAAGTAAACCAAATAAAAACAAAGCTTGTGCCATTTAGAAACCACCAAAGAATCAAAAGCAATAAGAGGTGGTCACTAAAGAATTGGAATGCCAATTAAAGATCTAACTATTCTCATGTGTATAAGTTTCTAAGTAGACACCAATCACAAAGATACAAGTCCACAAAGAAACATGCACACACAAAGTAGATACTACGGTAAAGAACATGATATCCAAATGGAAGTCATATATACCCAATAAGATAATTGCTTAAAAGCATAGCACAAAGCTCAATATTATCTTAGAAGGATATAGATGAACTTCCAACACATACTCATCATAGCATCAACAAAAAAATATCCACAAGGGATAAGGTGAAAATGGGATGCTCCGAGAAAGATAACAAGAATCGCAAAAGGCAAATGATTTTGAAAAGCATCAAAATTGCATATGTGAGACATAGAGTAGAAAGTGCTAGATTAACATATATGGGATTGATGAATCATGAAAATGATTATATATATTCCCCTAGATATGTAATCATCCCGGCTTGCCCACATTTGCAACAAATTTGTTTTGCAAGAACCAAATGAATTGGAACAAAGAGATTCATGACATGAAACATCCTACACAAGGTTGAAAGCTAGAAAAGTATGCATGAGGTAGATACTTGTTACCGAGATAGCATTGGTGATGTAGAAGATAAGAGTTCATGATCATCCGAGCTTGGCTCTAATAAGCACATGGTGATAACACATTCCTTTTAAGTGAGACAAGCTTCCAATGCATCTCCGGTGTACCTAAAACAAATTCAAGTACAACAAGGTACCCAAACTCATTGGGTCCAAAAGTAGTTAGAGCAACTACAATACTGTAACAGCCCAAAGTTAAGAACCTAAAAACCCGAGTAAAATTTTCGCTTTTGTGTTGCATTGCATCATGGCATCCAATTTAAACTTGCTAAACAACACACAAATGGATTTGGCAACATTCAAAAACCAATGCCAAACTTGTTTCAACCAATTTCAAATTAATGAAGGCATTCAAAGTTGCAAAACAAAATACTTTGACATCTCCTATTTGTCAAGGAAGTTCCAAGGGTTGAAAACAATGTTTTGCAATTGCTACAATTATTACAAAAGGGCAACCTTTTGAATTTAGAAAAAATGCCTTAATTCAATCCCATGATCAAATGTGGTTAAAACTATTTTATTTTGAAGCCCCAATTTTTGTGTAGCTTCTACTCAATATGGGAAGGCTCCCAAATTTTCTCAAAATTTTATAAATTATTTTCGTGCCTAAATTAATTCAAGTAATGTTGCTGGTTTTACAATTAAAAGGGAAAAGGACTTGTTTGTGATGGCAGAAAGGTTCCAGGGGGTTTTTGCGAAAACTCCATCTCCTTCGTTCTGTAGCGATCGAGGACGCCGCGTTGCGCCGGACCAGCTCGCCGTGGCCATGCCGCACCGCGCCGGGGCCCCCTCCTCGTTGCCTTCCCTGCCAGGAGAAGACCACACCGAGCCCCACTCTGCTCCTCCCTCGATTTCTCTCCCCATTCCCTCTTCCTCGTCTCCCTCTGCGCGGACGGACCGCGCCGCCGTCGCCGCCACATCGCCGGCGTTTGAAGCTTCTCCGTGCCAAACGACGGGCACCAGCACCTCCGACATGCTCTCCTCCCCACCTCGTAGGAGGAATCGATGGAGACGGCGGGAGTCGTCGCCGCCGTGCGAGTTTGTCTTCGTCCCCGACGCCGCATCACCGAGCTCCGCCGCGCTCGAATTCGGCGCCGTCGGGCCACCTCCGCTTCCCCGACCTCGCCACTGTGCTCGTGGTGAGCATCCCGTCTTGCTGGCCCTCTCCCCTCTCCCCTCCCTGGTGGCTCTAGGTTGACGAGGGAATATCTCCCCGGCAATAGTGCCAGAAACAATGCTTGTACGTCACACGTCAGTTGGGAACCCCAAGAGGAAGGTATGATGAGTGCAGCAGTAAGTTTTCCCTCAGTATGAAACCAAGGTTTAATCGAACCAGTAGGAAAACGAGGTTTGCTTCGAAGGTGTTGGTGAAGGAGTGTAGTGCGGCGCAACACCAGGGATTCCGGTGCCAACGTGGAACCTGCACAACACAACAAATTACTTTGCCCCAACTTAACAGTGAGGTTGTCAATCTCACCGGCTTGCTGAAAACAAAGGGTTAAACGTATCGAATGGAAATGATGTTTGTTTGCATAAAACAGTAGAGAACAATGATTGCAGTAGATTGTATTTCAGATGTAAAAGAATGGACCGGGGTCCACAGTTCACTAGTGGTGTCTCTCCAATAAGATAACTAACATGCTGGGTAAACAAATTACAGCTGGGCAATTGACAATTGATAAGTGCATATAACATGCATGTGTGAGCTGTGGTGTCTACTATGAGATTCATTTGGGCATTACGACAAAGTACATAGACCGCTATCCAGCATGCATCTATGCCTAAATAGTCCACTTTCCGGTTAACATCCGTACCCCTTCCAGTATTAAGTTGCAAGCAACAGACAATTGCATTAAGTAATGTGCGTAATGTAAACAATACATTCATCCTTGAATAAAGCATTGCTGTTTTACCCCTAGTGGCAACAACACATCTACAACCTTAGAACTTGCTGTCACTATCCCAGGTTAAATAGAGGTTGAACCCAACTATCATGCATAAATACCCCCTCTTGGAGTTACAAGTATTCACTTGGCCAAGGCTTCAACAAGTAACGGAGAGCATGCAAGATCACAAATGACATAGACATGATAATATAATATTCAGCTCCACATAGGTATCAATATAAGTCAGATCCCAGCAAACACAACATGTAGCATTACAATAAGATGATCTTGATCATGATAGGCAGCTCACAAGATCTAAACATGATGGCACAAGTGGAGAAGACAACCATCTAGCTACTGCTATGGACCCATAGTCCAAGGATGAACTACTCACGCATCACTCCGGAGGCGGGCATGGCGATGTAGAGCCCTCCGGTGATGATTCCCCTCTCCGGCAGGGTGCCGGGAAGAGCTTCAGAAACCCCCCGAGTTAGGGTTGACGACGGCGGCGGCAGCGAATATGTTCTGGATGAAAGGCTCGGTGTTTTAGGGTTTTCACGTCTCGGGGAATAAATAGGCGAAGGGGCGATGTCGGCGGACCCCCGAGGGGCCCAAACCACAGGCAGGCGCGGCTGGGGTGCCGCGCCGCCAGGTGGTTTGGCCACCTCGTGGCTCTCCTTCGTCTCTCCTTCGGACTCCGTGTACGTGCTGGAAAAATAGGGACTGGCCTTTTGTTTCGTGCAATTCCGAGAATATTTCCAGAAGTAACTTTCTGAAACCAAAAACAGCAGAAAACAGGGAACTGGCACTGTGGCATCTTGTTAATAGGTTAGTCCCAGAAAATGCATAAAAGTGATACGAAGTGTATATAAAACATGTAGCAAATGGTATAATATAAGCATGGAACAGCAGAAATTATGGATACGTTGGAGACGTATCAAGCATCCCCAAGCTTAGTTCTACTCGTCCTCGAGTAGGTAAAACGATAACAACAAATAATTTCTGAGGAGACATGCTTTCACACAATCTTGATCAATATATTGCAAGGCTCATGTCATGAATGAAGTGACTCAAAGCAATGATCTATAGTTTGCTAACAAATAGATAAAGAGTAAACAATGAATCATATAAGCAAAAACTTTTCATGAATAGTACTTTCAAGACAAGCATCAAAAAGTTTTGCATAAGAGGTAACTCATAAAGCAATAGATTCAAAGTAAAAGGCATTGAAGCAACACAAAGGATGATTAAGTTTCAGCATTTGCTTTCAACTTGTAACATGTATATCTCATGGATAGTTGTCAACATAAAGCAATATAACAAGTGCAATAAGTAAATATGTAAGAATCAATGCACACAAAGTTGACACAAGTGTTTGCTTCTAAGATAGAAAGGAGTAGGTAAACTGACTCAACATAAAGTAAAAGATAGGCCCTTCGCAGAGGGAAGCAGGGATTAAATCATGTGCTAGAGCTTTTTAAGTTTTCGAAAGCATATAGAGAGCACAAAATAAGTATTTGAGAGGTGTTTGTTGTTGTCAACGAATGGTAGTGGGCACTCTAACCCCCTTGTCAACCAGACTTTCAAAGAGCGGCTCCCATGAAGGACGTTATCTCTACCAGCAAGGTAGATCATCCCTCTTCTCTTTTGTTTACACATGTATTTTAGTTTCTTTATAGATGACACTCCTCCCAACCTTTTGCTTACACAAGCCATGGCTAACCGAATCCTCGGGTGCCTTCCAACATTCACATACCATGGAGGAGTGTCTATTTGCAAAATTAAGTTGCTTACTGATAAATCAGGGCAAAACATGTGAAGAGAATTATTAATGAAAGTTGTAATTAATTGGGGCTGGGCACCCCGTTGCCAGCTCTTTTTGCAAATTATTGGATAAGCGGATGTATATGCCACTAGTCCAGGTGAAAGTCTGTCAGAAGTAAATGACAAGATTGAAAGATAAAACACCACATACTTCCTCATGAGCTATAAAACATTGACACAAATAAGGAGTAATAAAGTTTTGAATAGTTTAAAGGTAGCACATGAAATATTTACTTGGAATGGCAGGAAATACCACATAGTAGGTAGGTATGGTGGACACAAATGGCATGGGTTTTGGCTCAAGTTTTGGATGCACGAGAAGCATTCCCTCTCAGTACAGAGTTTAGGCTAGCAAGGTTGTTTGAAGCAAACACAAGTATAAACCGGTACAGCAAGAATCACATAAAAACATATTGCAAGTATTATAAGACTCTACACTGTCTTCCTTGTTGCTCAAACATTTTACCAGAAAATATCTAGACCTTAGAGAGAACAAATATGCATCCCAAGTCTCAACAAGCTCTACGGTAGTTCTCCACTACTAGGCTTTAACTACATGATGCAAGAGCTTAAACATGATCTACTTGAGAGCTCAAAACAATTGCAAAGCATCAAATCAAAACAAGACAATGATCTACAAGAATGCATATGTCTTTTCCAATACCAACTACTACATGTAGCATTTTCTTTCTTCCAAACAAACACCAATAATTTATTTAAACATAAACTCTCCAAATGATAATATAATGCAGCAAGAGAGTATTTATAAACAAGTGCTAACAGCTCGAAGAGATGCATGAAAAACAGGAGCTAAAAGCACTGCAGTAGCTAGTTAAGAATACTCAACAAATATAAGTGAAGAACATGAGTATTCACATGAAAAAGCGGAGCGTGTCTCTCTCCCACACAAGGATTGCTAGGATCCGAATTTATTCAAACAAAAACAAAAATAAAAACACACAGACGCTCCAAGTAAAGCGCATAAGATGTGAAAGAATTAAAATATAGTTTCACTAGAGATGACCTGATAAGTTTGTTGATGAAGAAGGGGATGCCTTGGGCATCCCCAAGCTTAGACGCTTGAGTCTCTCTGAATATGGTTGGGATGAACCACGGGGGCATCCCCAAGCTTAGGCTTTTCACTCTTCTTGATCACATAATATCACCCTTCTCGCTTGATCCTTGAAAACTTCCTTCACACCAAACTCAAGACAGTTCTCATTAGAGGGTTAGTGCATAATCAAAAATTCTCATATTCTGTAATGATACAATCAATCCCAAAGCTTCTGGACATTAGCTACAGCCACCAATGCTTTGTGGAGCAAAGAAATCCACACAAACACAGTAAAAGAGCGAATGCAAAACAAAAGGCAGAATCTGTCAAAAACAGAACAGTCTGGAATGACGAATTTTTTCGAGGCACTTAAGTTGCTCAGATGGATCTGGCCTAAAATAATGAAAGTTGCGTACATATCTCAGGAATATGCGTGATTTTTCTCAGAATTTTTTGAATTTTCTACAGGGAGATAAGCTCAAATCCGTGACAGCTAAAAATCTGTCACTGCGCAGAAATCCAAATCTTGCATCAACTTTCAATATAGAACTTTACTTGGCACAACATTGCGATAAAATAAAGATACAAAGGAGTTGCTACAGAAGTAACAAAACTCCTTGAGAAAAACTAAAATAAAAGATAAAGGGTTGCCTCCCTAAAGCGCTTTCTTTAATGCCTTTAGCTAGGCTAAAAGATTTTAATGATGCTCTCATAGGAATAGAACTTGAAAAACAAAAGAGAGCATCAAGAGGCAAATATCAAACGCATTTAAGTCTAACCCACTTTCTATGCAAGGGAACCTTGTAACAAAATAAATTATTGAAGCATAAAGCAACTAGCATAGAAAGATGAAACAAGTACAACTTCAAAACTTTCAACATAAAGAGAGGTGTTTTAGTGACTTGAAAACTTTTACAACCATATTTTCCTCTCTCATAATAACTTTCAGTAGCATCATGAACAAACTCAACTATATAACTATCACATAAAGCATGCTTTTCATGATCTACAAACACATAATTTTTATTAAGTTCAAAAACAGTGGGGTCATTAAACCCACTTTTGACAATAGTAGTATAATAAATATCATTAGGCAATATAGGACCATCATCAAGAGCATTATCATATATAGCATTAGGGAGCCATTGTTTTATTTCTGAAATTTCGTTTTCTTGAGTCAAGGAGCTTGTTACGTAAAATTTATCAAAAGGAGATATTTCAAAAGAATCATGGCATTCAACAATATAACACTCTTCCTCCTTAGGTAGGCATGGAGGGCAATTAAATAGTGTAAGAGTTGAAGAGTTACTGTCATTAGAAGGTAGATCCTCCTTTTGTTCTTCACTCTCCTCCTCTTTTTCATCCAATGAGATCACAGTTTCAGCAATTTCCTCTTCCTCAGGTTCCTGCAAGGCACAAGTTTCATCTTTTTGAGGAAACATCCTCTCAAGATGTTCAGTAATGTAAGAATTATTATCCTTGTAGGTATCACAACAATATTTAAGTATGGCAATACATTCAGATTTATAAGGGGCATCAGTTTTATGTTCAAGATAAGAACTAATTTCAAGGGCACCCTTAAAAACAATAAACTCTTCAATTTGTTCAAGATTACCAAAATCATAGTTTCCTTTAGCATAGGCAGCCAAGGTTTCATTATCAGTATACTCACATTGGAAAGGGAGATGTTTGTGCCTTCTATAGCAAAGAGATTCATTAAAGCAGTAGGATTCATCATATGTAGAACACAAGTTCTTAGCAAAACCATTCAATCTTCTTATTTGTTCCCATAGATGTTTCCTTTTGAGAAAGCGGTAATTCTTATAACGAGACCCAGTTTCATAGAGATAAGACATTGAAAACAACTAGTCATAATAGTAATTCGAAATAAAAAGGAACTAATTTTTTTGTGTTTTTGATAAAGAGAGCAAACAAGACTAAATAAAAATAAACTAAGCAAGACAAATAACAAAGTAAAGAGATTGGGTGTGAGAGACTCCCCTTGCAGAAGCAATTCGGTTTTCCCCGGCAACGGCGCCAGAAAACGTGTTGGTGGCTCTAGTTGACGAGGGAATATCTCCCGGCAATAGTGCCAGAAACAATGCTTGTACGTCACACGTCAGTTGGGAACCCCAAGAGGAAGGTATGATGAGTGCAGCAGTAAGTTTTCCCTCAGTATGAAACCAAGGTTTAATCGAACCAGTAGGAAAACGAGGTTTGCTTCGAAGGTGTTGGTGAAGGAGTGTAGTGCGGCGCAACACCAGGGATTCCGGTGCCAACGTGGAACCTGCACAACACAACAAATTACTTTGCCCCAACTTAACAGTGAGGTTGTCAATCTCACCGGCTTGCTGAAAACAAAGGGTTAAACGTATCGAATGGAAATGATGTTTGTTTGCATAAAACAGTAGAGAACAATGATTGCAGTAGATTGTATTTCAGATGTAAAAGAATGGACCGGGGTCCACAGTTCACTAGTGGTGTCTCTCCAATAAGATAACTAACATGCTGGGTAAACAAATTACAGCTGGGCAATTGACAATTGATAAGTGCATATAACATGCATGTGTGAGCTGTGGTGTCTACTATGAGATTCATTTGGGCATTACGACAAAGTACATAGACCGCTATCCAGCATGCATCTATGCCTAAATAGTCCACTTTCCGGTTAACATCCGTACCCCTTCCAGTATTAAGTTGCAAGCAACAGACAATTGCATTAAGTAATGTGCGTAATGTAAACAATACATTCATCCTTGAATAAAGCATTGCTGTTTTACCCCTAGTGGCAACAACACATCTACAACCTTAGAACTTGCTGTCACTATCCCAGGTTAAATAGAGGTTGAACCCAACTATCATGCATAAATACCCCCTCTTGGAGTTACAAGTATTCACTTGGCCAAGGCTTCAACAAGTAACGGAGAGCATGCAAGATCACAAATGACATAGACATGATAATATAATATTCAGCTCCACATAGGTATCAATATAAGTCAGATCCCAGCAAACACAACATGTAGCATTACAATAAGATGATCTTGATCATGATAGGCAGCTCACAAGATCTAAACATGATGGCACAAGTGGAGAAGACAACCATCTAGCTACTGCTATGGACCCATAGTCCAAGGATGAACTACTCACGCATCACTCCGGAGGCGGGCATGGCGATGTAGAGCCCTCCGGTGATGATTCCCCTCTCCGGCAGGGTGCCGGGAAGAGCTTCAGAAACCCCCGAGTTAGGGTTGACGACGGCGGCGGCAGCGAATATGTTCTGGATGAAAGGCTCGGTGTTTTAGGGTTTTCACGTCTCGGGGAATAAATAGGCGAAGGGGCGATGTCGGCGGACCCCCGAGGGGCCCAAACCACAGGCAGGCGCGGCTGGGGTGGGCCGCGCCGCCAGGTGGTTTGGCCACCTCGTGGCTCTCCTTCGGACTCCGTGTACGTGCTGGAAAAATAGGGACCTGGCCTTTTGTTTCGTGCAATTCCGAGAATATTTCCAGAAGTAACTTTCTGAAACCAAAAACAGCAGAAAACAGGGAACTGGCACTGTGGCATCTTGTTAATAGGTTAGTCCCAGAAAATGCATAAAAGTGATACGAAGTGTATATAAAACATGTAGCAAATGGTATAATATAAGCATGGAACAGCAGAAATAATGGATACATTGGAGACGTATCACTCCCGCGCGATTGTGGTGTTAGGAAAATAAGTGGTCGTGGGGCGGGTGTTGCGGGCACTGGCAGTCCTGCCGCCACTAATGATCCTGGAAAGTCCTTAACGAGGGAGAAGTCGACACCGCTCCCACCCAGCCGGCTTTCCAAGGAAGAGAGCTAATTGTACAGGTAATGGGCCGGACGGTACGTGTGGCAAAGGAGCTGGGGCCCCTCGGGACTCCGGGGACTTCCACTTTGTACACCCTGTAGGGATAAATCTTTTCGAAAAGCCGTGTCCACGGTTATGGACGACTTGGGAATGGACAATGATCATAGAATAACTTTAACGGAATGATTAAAAACTGGGTACTAGAGGTACCACTCACAAATGCAAGGTGAGCTTCCTCGAGGGTGATTCGGGGAGGTGCCTTTGAAGAACAGGTACAATGGTTGATGATGGTTGATGATGAGTAAGGTGATGAAAGAAAGAGTTACTTCTTACCCCTTTTCAAAATAATCTGATTAGTCGATGCCATGGAGTTATGTCCTTTAAAATAAAATCAGCTTTATGTAAAACAGCCATAAAACCTTGGAAGCCAATCATCGAGCATATATTAGCTCTTAATCTTGCGAGTTCGTCGAACTCAATGTCGTTTGCTTATTTTCAGGAGAGGACCTCACCGACCTCGAAGGTGGGTTCTTTGTGGACGTTTACGAGTAGTCTGGGGTTCCCAGGTGGCAGCTTGGGACATCCCGGAACAGCTGGCACTGGATGTGTATTTGCAGGCCTCTTAAGCCATAATTTGGTTCTTTTTGTTTAGAACAACCTAATTTGCTTCGGCATGTTGTACTGTTGGGTCTGTGACCTCTAGTTGTCATTTGCTATCTTTCTCTATTATAAGAGTTGAACTATATGATTTGTGTCGTAGAGTCTGTGATGTGCCAGTTGTTCCACAAGTCTTGATCTCTCTATTATGCTTTGATAGTGTGTCTGGTGGTAACGGATAACCGGGGACACGTATCACTGTATAACAGTCGGGTCGGGGTGCCACAAGTTTGGTATCAGAGCAGTACTGCCTGTAGGAAACCCTTCTATTGGTCGAGGTTGAGTCTAGTGCTTGTGAAAATATTTTTAACCTAAAAATGAGTTGTGAAAACCATCTTAGGATTCTTTTTACTCCTTACCTGGTTAACCTCTAATCTCGGAGCAATCTTACCTCGATTTGACTTAAAGTTTTCACTTCTCATCTGTTGCTTCAAAATAATTAGGATCTCGGGGTTGGGTTCTACCTCTAGTGTTATGTGTCTAGTTGCTCCCGCCGCGCTACAATCCGATATCAACTCAATTGTTTACGAATCTTGTTATCCGTACCGAGTCTAATCATTTGTACCTTTCTTCGGGTTTCTTCCCAAGGTCTTGAACATAAGGTCCCGGATTGTGCTGTGATCCTGGCATGTTGAATTGTGTGGGTTGTTACCCATGTGATCGTCATGCTAATTATGAATCCCGGTACATGAAGCTGATCTTTAACCAAGTCCTCTATGTGGTGTGTGGTAAATGGTTGAACCTTAAGTTCCCCCACTTCAGCTGGCTATGTAACTTCAGCTCTCCCTTAGCCTTGTTTTAAGTTCTGTCTTGGAACCATCTGGGTTATGACCAGAATTCTCTTCGCGAATCCCCATCTATGTTCGTGACTCTGTTGCTTCTCTCCTTTTTGGGCATGGTTATCACAATTGAGTAATAACCGGTGCATCTTCAACATCTTAGGATTCTCCTGAGCATGTTTCGTACTCTGATCTGCTTCCCGACCTTTGTCTGTCAGTTGATAGTAAAGTTTTATCGTGCGTTGGTATGTTCCGATGCAAGTCACTCTCCTGATCCGTCCAGACTTTCCACTTCGTCTTGTTAGGAGAAACAAACTCCCGTACCTTGTCCACTTCTCGGACCAGGTCAAAGTAATTAAATCTGCGGAATAAGGGGCTTGTTTAGCTTTTGTTCTGCTCCACCTTAGAGTGTCACACTCTTTTATATCAGGGTATCGAGCTAAGTGTCATGATCCTCTTGATGAAGTGATGCTCTTACCCTTTTTACTCTCCATGTTCTGAGTGACTTATTACTCCAGAGTGTTGAGACGTGAGTAATAATTTAACTATCGGATATTCTTAGCAGTTCTTACTGTGCGAAAATCCAGGGATATTCATTGCCCTCCTTAGCATGATTGGTTAGCCGATCAATAAGCTGAGTTTGACAGTGCTACCAAGTCAGTTGGCTCTGATGCACTCCCTCGGTCAAAGAGCTAGGCTCTTGCCAAAGCTCCCAAGACCACCTTGTTGTGCCTTGAAAGGCATGATCCTCCCTTGAACTCAAGATCCACCGGTATGTCGTGATATCCTATATGTGGATCGTGATATTCTGGAGGTCTTTCCAAAAGTATCGCCAGGTTGTCACCTGACCGTGATGTTGAGCTTATGAGTAAGCTGGTTCTCTGAACAACTCCCTTCTCCAAGAAATCGTGCTGGATGTCCAGAATTATTCGGTTGAGCTTAAACAACTTGGAAGAGTTGAAAGACAAGAGCTCTATCCCGATATAGTTCCTTCTCAAAGGGATGTCTAGTCTGTCCGTGTTGAAGCTAGGTGGTATCTCCTTTGTGAGTATGCTAACCTCTAAATCTTTTGATTTGAATTGGGCTATCGTCAAATCAAACTCAGACCTACCTACCTGAATGTGTTAGTCTGACCAATACTATGCCTCGTTCTGGTGAAATATGAATCTATCGTCTTGGAGTATCTGGATAAGCTTGTTGTTGAGCCCATCAACTACCTTCTTATCTTCTCCATGTTTGAGGAGATCCATATTGGATATTGGGCGTTAGCATTAGAAAATTGTTGGAACTAACTTTGTGTCTTCACAAGGTATGTGTTCTGGAGTTAGAAGTGACTTCTCCTGGTTCACGTGCAATTGCTGAAAGATGTCGCCGTGGATCTGAGTGAAGTTGTCTGGTTCTCTCTGAACCATCTCAAGTCAATCATGCATATGCAGAAGATTTGTGGAATGGTATGTTGTTAACTCCATTCCTTGAGAATTTCATCTATGCATCCAAGCCACTGATTGAATTGTTCCAGAAAGAGAGGAAGTCTAAGAACTTCTTTGTCTTCTACTGGTGTTTCCCATCAAGAACTCAATCATGTCTCGCTGCAAGGTATCCAGTTCGGGCAGCTGTCTCCTGACAAGTTGCTAATACTTGAGTTCCTCAATCTCGTTCCTCCTTGGAGTTTGACCTTGTAGTCCAAATCTTGGGGTCCTAGCAATTGTAATCCATTGGTATGCATTGCAAAGCTTCCTATTCCTACCGGTGCTGAGTCTGAAGTATCTCTACACTCCCCAGGTTTGACTCTCAATCAGAAACAATAGTTGGTGATCCTCAAGAAGCTTGTTCCGATGTTTAGAACATCAAGAAGTTTTCCGATACTAACGTTCCCGGAGTTTCTAGAGTTCTCTCGATCTAGCTTTCCGATCCTTCTCCAGTGATCTGAAATTCCCCTCCGTGAGGAAAGTTCTACTCAAGCCGACTAGTACAAGTTATCTCTTCATCTGTTGGAAGCTTGTTTCGACACTCTCCCTCAGAAATTTTGGGCCTTGTGCAAAGTTCATATTCTGAATCTTTGGGAAACAGTTGTCTACCAACTGGAAACTCCTTATCAATCTCCTGTCAAACGCAGGTGTCTCCTAGCTGTCAAATCAAGGGATGCTCGGAGTCTCATCCTAATATTCTACTAGGAGGTACTCCGTTGTGGTATATTCACCAAGATCCATCCTTCCGGTGATGTTTCCTTTCTTTCCTATAGTGTACTTTGATAGTAACCTTGAAGGGAAGCTGATGAAGATCTTCATGATGCCCTCGATCAACCTCCTCAAGAAAGAAGCCACCGAAGAAAGAAGATCGTGTAGTACCGTTGTGACCCTTTTTCCCTCTCTCCTCTAAGAATCTCGGGACGAGATTCCTGTAAGGAGGGTAGAGTTGTAACAGCCCAAAGTTAAGAACCTAAAAACCCGAGTAAAATTTTCGCTTTTGTGTTGCATTGCATCATGGCATCCAATTTAAACTTGCTAAACAACACACAAATGGATTTGGCAACATTCAAAAACCAAATGCCAAACTTGTTTCAACCAATTTCAAATTAATGAAGGCATTCAAAGTTGCAAAACAAAATACTTTGACATCTCCTATTTGTCAAGGAAGTTCCAAGGGTTGAAAACAATGTTTTGCAATTGCTACAATTATTACAAAAGGGCAACCTTTTGAATTTAGCAAAAATGCCTTAATTCAATCCCATGCTCAAATGTGGTTAAAACTATTTTATTTTGAAGCCCCAATTTTTGTGTAGTTTCTACTCAATATGGGAAGGCTCCCCAAATTTTCTCAAAAGTTTATAAATTATTTTGGTGCCTAAATTAATTCAAGTAATGTTGCTGGTTTTACAATTAAAAGGGAAAAGGACTTGTTTGTGATGGCAGAAAAGGTTCAGGGGGGTTTTTGCGAAAACTCCATCTCCTTCGTTCTGTAGCGACCGAGGACGCCGCGTTGCGCCGGACCAGCTCGCCGTGGCCATGCCGCACCGCGCCGGGGCCCCCTCCTCGTTGCCTTCCCCTGCCAGGAGAAGACCACACCGAGCCCCACTCTGCTCCCTCCCTCGATTTCTCTCCCCATTCCCCTCTTCCTCGTCTCCCTCCGCGCGGACGGACCGCGCCGCCGTCGCCGCCACATCGCCGGCGTTTGAAGCTTCTCCGTGCCAAACGACGGGCACCAGCACCTCCGCCATGCTCTCCTCCCCCACCTCGTAGGAGGAATCGACCGGAGACGGTGGGAGTCGTCGCCGCCGTGCGAGTTTGTCTTCGTCCCCGACGCCGCATCGCCGAGCTCCGCCGCGCTCGAATTTGGCGCCGTCGGGCCACCTCCGCTTCCCCGACCTCGCCACTGTGCTCGTGGTGAGCATCCCGTCCTTGCTGGCCCTCTCCCCTCTCCCCTCCTACGCGAGCGCGCGTTCCACGCCGCGGTCGCCGTCGCAGTAGCTCCGCTTCGTCGTGTCGACGAAGCCGGTGCAAAAACCGGATGTTTCCGGAATCTAGACCGGGTTAAGTAAAATGCTACTGGACCGTTACATTTCTATCCGGTCTATACCCGGAAATGGACCGGAAACATTTCCGGATGAATTTCTCCCGGTGAAAAATCCGGAATATTCCGGAATAAATTCCGGATTTGCAGTACTGTTTTGAATTTGCTATTTCTCTTTTCACCCATTCATCTCCAAGGGTATAAAGATTGTATTGTTGCTGATTAAATGATCAAAAGGTTATTTCAAAAAGGAAAGTTATAAATATCATAACTTTTATCGGTGTATCCGAAAAATGCGTGTAATATACCAAAATGCCCAGAAAATTGTGATTAAAACTTTAAAATAAATATTATGCATATTTGATCACAATTGAATTACGGTGCTTCTAGGAAGATTAAAACCATAAATCTAAAAGAGAAAATTATAAAAGTAATAACTTTTTTACCGGGACCTCGGAAAAATGTGTTCGATATACCAAAATGTTCAGAAAAATATGAATCACCTAGAATCATCATCATGCATAATTGATCACAACTACAATAATGTACTTTAGTAGCACTAGAATCACTAAGTTTTAATATGGGGTTATTCCAAATAATGCCATAAATATAACGGGGACCCCATTTAACTTGTTGCTCTTGTTCAATGCTTCTAGGGTGCATTTAAAATGTCATATCATCATTTCTGTATGCATTGCACAATTGCCATGTGTTGATTGTTGTTTTTGCTTTCCGGTGTTGTTTGCTCTCCGGTAGATCACGAGTTCGGAGTTGAGCATCCTCACTCCGACGAGCAGTTTGACTCCTCCGCTCAACAAGGCAAGCGTAATCCCCCCTCTGAGCATGTCTTATCCTATATTTCCGCAAATATTTTCTCCACTATAATATTGCATGCGGTTCCAAATGTCAATTTTATTGGATTAGAGTATCCTATAGTTGCATTAAGATTCCGATGCCAATACCTGTTTCCCTCCTATTATCCATAGGATTGTATTGTTGGCCGAGATACTTACTATGCTATGTTGATGCTTAGCCATGCTTAGTAAATGCTTAGTTGTACGATGGATGGTTCATGTTGGGAACAGGTGATGAATTGTGCAGATGATGGTGGAGAAATCATGGTGACGGATAATAGAATGCTTAAAGGTGGGGATGAGAGGCCACTGTCATTGTGGTGTTTTGTCTCGTTCTCGCCGCCTAGGTGCGAGTTCTGTACCTCTTGAACCAAGACTGAGCGTGCAACCATGCGTGAGGCCTATGCATTCGCAGTGCAGGAACCCTCATAGACTAAATAACTCGAGCGGGGCTAGCCAGGGTCCTCTAGTTCGGGCTTCCATTTGCGCGTGCGTGATGATGGTGGTTGAACTGGGATGAGGATTGTGGTGTTAGGAAAATAAGTGGCCGTGGGGCGGGTGTTGCGGGCACTGGCAGTCCTGCCGCCACTAATGATCCTGGAAAGTCCTTAACGAGGGAGAAGTCGACACCGCTCCCACCCAGCCGGCTTTCCAAGGAAGAGAGCTAATTGTACAGGTAATGGGCCGGACGGTACGTGTGGCGAAGGAGCTGGGGCCCTCGGGACTCCGGGGACTTCCACTTTGTACACCCCTGTAGGGATAAATCTTTTCGAAAAGCCGTGTCCACGGTTATGGACGACTTGGGAATGGACGATGATCATAGAATAACTTTAACAGAATGATTAAAAACTGGGTACTAGAGGTACCACTCATAAATGCAAGGTGAGCTTCCTCGAGGGTGATTCGGGGAGGTGCCTTTGAAGAACAGGTACAATGGTTGATGATGGTTGATGATGAGTAAGGTGATGAAAGAAAGAGTTACTTCTTACCCCTTTTCAAAATAATCTGATTAGTCGATGCCATGGAGTTATGTCCTTTAAAATAAAATCAGCTTTATGCAAAACAGCCATAAAACCTTGAAAGCCAATCATCGAGCATATATTAGCTCTTAATCTTGCGAGTTCGTCGAACTCAACGTCGTTTGCTTATTTTCAGGAGAGGACCTCACCGACCTCGAAGGTGGGTTCTTTGTGGACGTTGACGAGTAGTCTGGGGTTCCCAGGTGGCAGCTTGGGACATCCCGGAACAGCTGGCGCTGGATGTGTATTTGCAGGCCTCTTAGGCCATAATTTGGTTCTTGTTGTTTAGAACAACCTAATTTGCTTCGGCATGTTGTACTGTTGGGTCTGTGACCTCTGGTTGTCATTTGCTATCTTTCTCTATTATAAGAGTTGAACTATATGATTTGTGTCGTAGAGTCTGTGATGTGCCAGTTGTTCCACAAGTCTTGATCTCTCTATTATGCTTTGATAGTGTGTCTGGTGGTAACGGATAACGGGGACACAGTATCACTGTATAACAGTCGGGTCGGGGCGCCACAAATACATAGGACAAACTCCACATAAATATGTGCATATTGATATGAAATTGAATTTCATGCACATCTTAGCCATTTAGGATTTGATGGAGTTTATCCTATATATTGGATCAACGAAAGTAAGCATGCCAAAAGATATACATACAGTAAATATGCATGCACAAGACTTTCAAGAACCAAATGAGATACAATTTGGACAAAACACCAATTAAACCAAGAAAGCACACACAAGTATGACAAGAAAAAACATTGTCCAAATTATATCAAAAACTCAAATCAACACATGATTGAAGATACCACTTTGAAAAGATACCAAATGAAAGCAAGATACCAAATGATGAAAATGTCATCAAGAAATAAACCAAACCCTCTACACTTTTCATGATGGCACAAAGTACCAAGATGAAAATATTTGTCTTCCAAAGAGACACGTCATCGGGATCAAATACAAAACGAAGACAACTAATGTTCAACAAGCATATAGGATTGCTCCCCCAAGATGTGTGCATTATTTATGATCTTGCATTTGTATACAAAATGCACACAAATGAGATCATCACTCTCCATATATATATATATATATATATATATATATATATATATATATATATATATATATATGTATGTATTCAAACACTAGTCATATTCAAGAAAGGCAAGAAGTTGCAATACCAATTTAAAGAACGATGTTCCACTCAAAGTATGATAGCTTCCCAAAGAATAGTGCATTATCAAGAAGTATGACTTTTGAATGTCAATGCACAAGAAATGGATCATTGCTTTTCCCAACTCAAGAAGGCATAAAACAAATTTTGAGTAGAGCAACAAGGATCCAAAAGATACAAGGAAGACAAAAGAGAGTTAGATCAAAAACAAATTCTTGGCAAAAATAAGGCAATTCAAAGTAAGAGCCAAAGTGAATATGATCAATATTTACCACAAATATGATTATCACTTGTCAAGAAAAGTAATGTATGGAGATATTTCTCGGTGGTGGATTGCAAAGATATATTCAAGATCGTATTCACAAAACATAAGCATATGGCAAAGGATAGGAATTAAAAGCCATGCTTAGATAGATAGTAATTCTCGATAGCTTCAAAAAAATACGCAATAACGCAAAGCCACTCCAAGGAGTAGCTTGAAGCAATTGGTTTCCCAAAAAGATATGGGAACATTTTTTAGGGAAATCCATATCAAGAACTTCCATCACAAACAAGATCCAACGGTGAGAGGCAAAAAAGCATTTAAACAAATGGGAACTTGTTTGAGAAACATGCCACATAGGAATAAGATAATGAAGAATATCAATTCTAGGTGGCAATACCTCACATGTTCATATTTTCTAGGTTTGTAATATGCACAAAGCTTATTACTCCCCCATAATGTGATAATCCAAAATTTCTTAACAAGAGGCAAGCAAACCAACAAGTGATAATTAATGGACATTAGAATTTGAATTTCTCATGAGAACGATATACCACATAGAGAGTAGATAATATTATATATCAACACTAAGTGGTATTCCTCATGTATACACAATTTTAGGATTGTGAAGTGCACGAAGCATATCACTCTCCCAAAATAGGATAGTCCATTAATCTCTCCAAAAGAGAGCCAACAAGATAAGATATCAAATAAAAGCAATAAGGCTCAACACAAATACATGGTGTGCAAACCAACATACACATGCTTGATTACTCAAGATAAGTAAGTAGAGAGCACAACACATACAAACACTCGCAAGGTACAAAACCTAACACATGCAAGGGTGCAAGCAACTTTCAATGTATATATGATTTGAATAAAAGTTACCGCAAGGAGGAATATTGGATATGAGATAGAACAATATAATCCAAATGACTTGGCTTGAGATAATATAATTGATGAAGATCCCTTAATTCTTCACGAAGTAGCCAAGTCTCCAATGCCCTCCAACAACACCTATTGATCAAGTTTTAGCTTGTTGGTCCCCAACCAAGTTGGGTCCTAAGAGGTTAGTCACAATAGGCTTGGCAACCCAAATGGTTTTTTCTTGACACCACTTTGAGTACCAACATATTTGGCAAACACATTGCCAACCTTATCCTTCTGAAGAGAATAATCATCATCAATAATAATGGGGTTGGATAAGGTACCATTTGTGCATGAAGAAGCAACGTGACCCTTCTCACTGCATAGGTAGCAACATCTACTTCCTCCTCTCTTCTTAGTTGGAGTCTTGACTTGAGGAGGGGTAGCTTGATTCTTCTTGGGAAGAGGCCGTTCTTCAACTTGAGGAACTTGAGTTTGAATTTGAGGCTTCTTCCCTTGTTGCTTCTCACTAAGACTTCTTCTTCTTCAAAGGGCAAGATCTAACATGGTGCCCTTCAACTTTGCACTTGAAGCAAACAATCTTGGCCGAATCCTTGACTTGTTCTTGGCCCTTGTTCTTCTTGTTATACTTGGACTTGATCTTAATATTGGAGTTGAATCCAAGTCCACTCTTGTCATTGGGGCGTCTTTGAACACTCAACATATTGTCAAGTGTAGAATCCCCAACATGACGCTTTTCCAAGTCTTTCTTCAAAGAAGTGACTTGGGCCTTGAGCTCATTTAATTCTTCTACATGGTTAGTATCAACACAAATACTAGAGGAAGTAGAAGCTTCATTGTTAGAGCAACAAGGCATGGAAAGTAATTCATCACAAGATGTAGCAATATTGTGAGTGGATGAATCATTAGGACTAGCACATGGCAATAAAGCATTTTTAGTCGAAGTTGTGCCTTTGTCCACATGAGCTCACAAGATATTACCTTTGTAGTAATAGCCTCATGAGCTAACTTTAGCCTTGCATGGGATGCTAGAAGATCCTCATTAGAGCTAGAGAGCTTTTCATGACTTTCTTATAATTTCCCATACTTGCTAGTTAGCAACTCAAGTTGAGCCCTTAGCTCAACATTCTCCTTCAAAATAGATGCTTCACGAGAAGTGGAGTTAGTAGCACAAGCATCATCAATATTAGAAATGGAAGAAGACAACTTGGCAAGCTCATCATTTTTAGATAGTTGAGTTTGGAGTTGATCATGAGACTTGATAAGGAGAGAGTGTTCACTTTCTAAAGCCTTGTGGGCTTTGTCAAGTCTCTCTATATCCTCAATTAGTCTAGCATTGCCAATACCAAATTCAACTTTTTCCTTTTTAAGCACTTTATATTAGCAATAGCATGATCTCTTTCCTTAATGATTTTAGCAATAATAAGATCATTTGTTTCATCAAGAGATTCAAGTTTCTATTCAAGAGACACTCGAAGCTCTTGTTCTTCCTCAAGGGCATTCATTAAGGATGCCTTTTCATCGGCATCCTCTCTCTCAATTTGACATTTCTCGAGAAATTGAGTTTCCAAGTCCTCAATGATTTCCCTACTCTTAATAGCATAAACAATGATTTCACTTAGAGGAGGGATAGCTTTGCTACCTTTGGGGAGAGCACCAAATACCATCTCACCCTTCTTTGTTATGGATTCAACATCCATAAGCGCTCCATGAGAATCCTCATCCACATCATCACAAGATGTAGAGGGTTCCAAAGGTGGAGAAACCTTTGAATCCTAGCCATAAGGCAAAAATGGGTAATGGGCGTTGATGATGAAGAAACTTGAAGCACCATTGAGATCCACGTCTTGTTCCAACAAATGTTGGGATTCTCTACATTGTTAGCCACACAAGAAATAGAGGATATGGAAGTATTGTTTTCATGGCAACAAGACGGAGAAGCATATCATCATGAGATTTAGTTAAGCAACTATTACATGATATGCAAGGACTATAAACTCTAGCATGTATGACATTTGGAGTGCTAGAAGAGTTTAAGTCCAAAGATAGAGCATTGCAATGAGATAGAGATGAAGTATAGTCAATAGAATATTCACCATCAACAAAGCAATTTCTATCACCACTCACCATATCATTACCTTGTGATAAATCACATGTTGGTGAAGTGGAAGAAGTTGTGAACTCATCACGGCCGGAGGTGTAAGGAGAACAATGATCCTCAATAATGTTGGACACTTCATATATATCTTGAAGCTTGGTCCAAAGCTCATGAGCGTTCTGAAAAGGCATGATTGATGCAAGGACTACATCGCTCAAAACACATATAAGACTATTAGATACAAGAATCGAGATAAGAGTTTTCCTCATCCTCCTTTGGAGAAGAAAAACCCATATCTACAATTCTCTTAACATGTGGGTCTATGTCCCGAAGAAGGTTAAGCACACGAATTTTCCAAACATCATAATTTGTGCCATCGAATTTAAAAATGGGATTGTGCACTAATTCTCCAAACGACATATTTACTCTCTAGGCGGTAAAGCCCAAAAAGAGAGCCCAGGCTCTGATACCAATTGAAGGACAATGATGTTGCCTAGAGGGGGTGAATAGGCGATTAAAACTTTTCTGGTTTAGGCTTGATAATGCGGAATAAAACTATGTGTTTAAATTAACAAGCCAACAACCTAAATAAACTGGGCTCACCTATGTGCACCAACAACTTATGCTAAGCAAGACAAGCAACAAGGTGATAGCACTATAGAATACTTCAAGCACGAAGGCTATCACAATGTAAAGTGCATAAGTAAAGAGCTCGGGTATAGAAATAACCGAGGCACGCGGAGACGAGGATGTATTACCGAGTTCCTCCTTTTTAGGGGAGTACGTCTCGTTGGAGAGGTGTGAACCAACACAATGGTTCAACAACCACAAAGGTTTCACCTTCTTCTCCGATGAACCGCACCACAAAGGTTTGGTTCACCTTCCACTATCGGAATCCTTCGAGGCGGAAATCCGGAGCCTTTCAACAACGATCCGGGGCACAACCCACAACGGGATTGGGGGCTCCCGAACAGCTACAAGTGACCACACAAGGGTCTCAACCACCACACGGGCGTCTAGGGTCCAAGGACCCAAGAGTAACAAGTTCACAAGCTTTCAACTTCCACGAATCCTCGTGGAGAGCACAAACCGATGCAACGAAGCAATGACAAGAGCACAAGTGCTCAAATCCTTCACTCTCAAATCCCACCAAAAGCAACTAATGCTTATGGGGGGAGAAGAGAGGAAGAACAAGGAAGAACACCAAATCCCTCCAAGATCTAGATCCAAAGGCTTCCCCTCACTTAGAGGAGAGATTGATTGGTGGAATGGTAGATCTAGATCTCCTCTCTCTTTCCCTCTAATTTGAGGCAAGAATCATGGAGGAATAGACAGAAAGCAAGCTTGTGGAGGTCAACAATGGAGGTCAAAACTTGCTCAAAAGGTTAGGGAATCATTGGGGAAGAAGGCCCCTTAAATAGGTCAACCAAAGATCCAACCGTTCGGTGCAGATTTGCACCGGGGCGGTAGTACCGCTGGACCCAGCGGTATTACCGCCCCCCCCCCCCGGGAAGTTAGAACACTAAAACAGGCTGAAAACAGGCTCCAGGGAGCGGTACTACCGCCCCGGGCAGCGGTACTACCGCTTCCGGTACCGCTGAAAACGGGCTTCGGGATGCACAAGCGGTACCACGGGCGGTACTACCGCCCCTTGAAAAACTGCAAAACCACCGACACCAAAACGGTAATAACTTTTTCATCCGGACTCCGATTTCTATGATCTTGGGCTCTTTGGAATCGTAACGAAGAGCTTTACAAGATCATGCAGAGAAACATCATAGTCCATCATGTGAGGAGGAGACCAAAAGTAGAAAGGTAAAACCTCTCTATAAAAGATGAACCGACAAAACCTCAAAACCGAAAACGCAACAAGTTTTCCATACGAGATCCGTTTTCGGTGAACTTTGGCTTGTCATGAAGATCACAACAAGCACTAAAACCCAACAAGGAGAAAAGCCAAATAAGAACCAAGAAAGATGATATGCCAAGTATGCAAAGGTTTGAGCTCTCCACAAAGATGCGATCAAGTTACTCACTTGAGAACCCCTCTTGATAGTACGCCGTCTATCCTATAACCCGGTCTCCCACTAACAACATGAGACCGGTAAAATAGAAACCCTATCAAGATCATACCTTTGCCTTGCGCATTCCACTTGAGCTAGATGATGACGATCTTGATATCTTCAAGTGGACCATCTTTCTTGATTGCGCTTGCTAACACATGCTTGATGAAAACTTCTCCAAATACTCCCCCATACACCATTATGGGAGAGCCTCGCTTAGCTCCGTCTTCATGTATCCACTTGCACTTCATCTTCTTCTCTTGATATAGATGATGGCTTGGAGATAAACAGGAATGTTCACTCAATCTTCTTTTCCAAGCCATGCTTGCAATAAGCTCAACTCTCGATGACCATTCTTCATATGAACACATTGGATAGAACCTTGGTCATCATATAATCTTCTAGAGTCCAACACATGAACTCCAATCTTCTTCATGGACAAGATCTATAAAGATATCTCAATGCAAATATTAGTCCATAAGGATTGTCATTAATTACCAAAACCACGCAAGGGGCAACACATGCCCTTTCACCTATGGTGGGCCTGGCATCTACCACGGTTTCCATGTCGTGGTAGAAGAGATAACGCCGTTTGCCACGTGTCCGTTAGATTCTTTTACCATAGCAGCCTGTTCGTGGTTGATGACGGAGCCATCTACCACGAAATCCCGCCACCGTGGTTAATAAATCAGCCACGCAGTATCCACCACGGTACCCCCCCTCGTTGCTAAAAACCTTTAGCCATGAAAAACGGCATTTCTACCACGAAACTGCCCCGTGGTAAAAACCCAAATTTGTTCTACTGTCTTATCATTTGCCGGGTGGCAACATGTTGAAGTGTGTTGTAAATATGTATAGGTTCTAGAGAGTACTATGTGCCCAGTTTGCTCTCTGTGGACCAGTTGGTCCACAACAGTGGTCTTTCCTCCTCGCGTTGGGAAGGACTATTTGATTGTGTTGTTATTATTATGTATATTTGTTGGTCCAATATATTCTCAAAGTTCATTACAGTCTAGCGGTGTTGTGCATTCCTCCACATTAGCGTGGTATCAGAATGCAGGTTCAGTTATGAATACCAACACAAGGTATATTGTGCACACAAGTATCGTTAATCTGATCTCACACTCCTTTATTCGATAAAAGGAGCCCAAGTGGGTCTAACTCCATTTTTGCTTTAGTTTATATGTACTTCTTCATTCCAATTGCTTCAATCGTGAATCTAGTTAGTGGTGAAAATTCAGGCTACATCGTTGGTGAATGGTGATAATAGAGTTATATCTAAACTTGTGAAAAGTAGCCAAATATATGCGTGCTTATCGATCTTAGGGTAGGAGATCATTTATATCCATACAATGTTAGTGGCTTCTTACCAAACATATGTTAATATGTGTGCTATTTTGGCTTAGACATGATCTTGGTGAATGGTGATAGCATAAATCGGGTAAAGGGATGGCGGCGGCGGGTGGGAAGTGATTCAAGGAGGGGAGGAACGCGGTCGTGGTCGGAGGTCATGTAGGGAGGTGAGTTCATCATCTCATCTTGGCTCGAAACGAACTTTCTCTTAGTGCATGCTCGGCATAGACATTATCGTTTTTAATGGGAATGGATGTATCACTCGGAAAGTTTCTTTGACTCCCGAATTCCAGTGTTCTCTCCATTTAAACAATCGAAAATCACATTTACGAATTTTCAAAAATTCTGGAAAAATCCGGATGTATCCAATGGTGTATCACACCAACGTGCAAAATATTAATTTCAAATTCTTTGTATTATGGTCTACATAAAAGTAAAAAAATCTATAAAATTTAGAGATTTGAAAATATGCCTACTCAGATCCACACTTTTGTTATTTTTGTTTAGATCAGAATACAAAGTATTTAAAGTTGATATTTGGCACGTTTGTGGAATATACTACTGGCGACATATGGATTTTTTCTGAATTTTGAAACTCATAAATATGATTTTTGAATATTTTTAAATGGAGGGAGCACTAGATCTCAGGAGCCAAAAATGTCCACTTTGTATCATTGTCGTATTTTCCTATTTGTTTTACAAGAAAAATAATGCTCAGGAGAGGAAAGGGTGGGAATGCCTGGATGCTCGCCACTTTTTTCTTGGATTCGAATCGTGGCGATTATTTTTCCTACAAGAAAACAGTGTTGAGTCCTTGTCATTTTTGTTTCCTTCAATGAAATGCCCCGGATTGAGTTGTGTTGGGTCCAGGATATAGTAGTGCTCGATCCGGGGGAATCCCGAAACAATGATTCGAAGGCAGATAGAGAAGTAATTCCAGTCGGGTTCGTGGGAACAGGCAAAAGCCCCGTCCGATCCCGTGAAGTGCCTCTTCGTGGAAGTAGAATCCGATAATGTTTCCGTTTCATTCCGTTTCTTTCCGTATACAAAGCCCAACAACGATTCTATTAAGAGTAGGAGTATACGAGAGCTGAGAGAACAGCACCTGCACGCGCCACCCGGAGTGCCAATGCCAAGTTTAGTAGGTCTCCGAGACTCCGACAGGATTGGCAATGCCATGTTTAGTAGGTCTCCGACAGGATTGGCAAGTGGAGTGTGAGCTGGCACGGGACACCAACGCGGAGCCGATTCAAACTCTGGCGGCGGCCCCGGCAAGCCAGCCGATATATGGAGGAGCACAACACGGGAGCTTCGCTCTCCACAATCGCCGTCGACCGTTGCTCGAATCCATGCCAGTCATCGCCGGGTCCCGCCATGGTCGATGCATGCCCGGTGGTCTTAGCCTCTCGTCATCCTTCCGAGGTGGAGCTCATCAACTCCTACCTCCGCCCTCGGATCACGTTGGGCAACAGCGGCAAGTCATGGATCCATCAAGCCGACGTCTACACCGTGGACCCGATGAAGCTCACCCAGATGTATCTTCCGGCGTGCGTCCTCGACGGCGAGAAAGTGTGGTACTTCTTCTCGCCGTTGAGGACGAAAAACCTCCGCGGCAAACGCAAGGCGCGGACGGTCGAAGCGGGGCTGGATGCTGGCACTCCGAGGCAGGCTGCAAGCCCGTGCTGGACAATCTCAAGCGCCGGGTCGGACGCCGTCAATTTTTCTCGTTCGTCGTCAAGAACAACGGTCAACGAATCCGGACTGGGTGGTTGATGGTGGAGCTCGGGCTTGACCGCCAATGGGATGAGAATATCCCGTCGGAGGAGCTGGTCTTGTGTAAAATTTACCAAACACCACGGAACACGTCTGCACCGTGTGTCACGAAACCAGCCCTGGTTGCCGACGGAGGTAATAAAAGGAAAAACATCGACGACAGTCCCGATGAAGCACCTCCCCTTATGCAGCGTTGCCGTAGTCTGCCCGAAGCAACTACATCGAACAATGTCGAAGCGATGTCGTGGAGGAAGCGCCTCCTGTTATACAGTGTTGTCATGGTCTGCCTGAAGCAACGGCATCGAACATTGTCATAGCCGATGTCATGGAGGAACATGAGACTTTACAGGCGCCGGACTCACCTTCAACTCCAACTTCGTCGACGTCGCCCCCATCTTCAGCTTCCTCGACGTCGAGCCTGTCTCCTACATCATCAATGTCGCCCGTGACTCCTCCACCTTTGTCAATGTCGCAACCAACTCCAACATTGTCGATGTCGCAGACGCCACAGGAGAAGCTATCTTCTTTGTCGGTCCCGGCAGGAGATGAGCTTCTCACTGTTCCGGCTGATAGGAGGACGAACACCGCGGAACCACCTTATTTCATACTTCCGTCCTTAGATTACAGTAGACAAGAAGTATATGTAATTTGTAGAGGCGACTGTAATTTAACTCATCAAATTAGCAGAGGTGATTGTCGTGTCACGTTTGCAATTTGTAAGGGTGATTGCCACTTTACTTGACATGTACTTTTTATAGGGTTTAGCGTTTAGCGTTAGATGAAGATTTTATTATTCCGGATGTAACGGCTACCTGAAGATTGCCACTTTATCTTTTGGGTTTCTTCTACCTGAAGTTGCCCATTGTTTTCATTTGCTCCTTCACTTTAGTTCACTGCATCCTTCCACTATACTCACTCTGTCTCGTTATATAATATGTTAGTATGACCAATATAGGAGTATATTGGTTGTAATTATTGTACGGAGGGAGTAGATGAGACGCATTTTGTGTGTTCGAGAGGAAAAATCACTTCAAGCCTATTTTTTTTTATTCAGCTCAGTGTGTTCCCGTGTCTGCTATAGGGTAGTCATCGGGTTCCTTTTACTACTAGGACATAGAAAAAAAAAGGACATAGTAGATTATGTATAATGAGGATGGATCTGCTGTTTTGCTTTTTTTTTTAGACAAATCTGCTTCTTTTTTTAGAATCGAGGCAAATCTGCTTTTTTTCTGATGCTTCAAATTCAATACGTAAATATTGTTGTGGCCCATACACATGTACTTCAACGGCAAGGAATTTAGGCCGGCCCATGAGCGAGGCACGCTTAAAGACGATCTACATCAAAAGCAGTCAAATACTCAAATCCAATCAGACTCTGCTTACCCAGGTGCACACAGGATAATAATCTCCAAGTAGTAGCAAAACGTTTACTCGTCCTCCTGATCGAGTCGCGGGGAGGGAGGGTTGGTTTACCTAATGCTCTTGTAGCCTCGATCGTACCTAAATCTCAAACGCTTGGCTTGATCCTCTCCTCTATCCCGCACCTGTTCCTGTCAAAGCGGCCTTCTTGAGATGTGGAATCAGTAGGCTATACCACTGCACCAACTGCTCTCAAATCTGCTTGTTTCGGATCCTTCTAGGAACAGTTAATTATGTGTTGACCCAGCCTAACCTTTGCGAAACTTGCATGATATGCGGCCACGATTCGCCGATATTGCCGCATTATTATTATTAACTTAATCTCGGAAGTAAAGTAAGGAAACCGCGATGCCAGGCAACTGATGCTGGCACGGCCGGTGCGTGCATTGCGAATTCTTTATCAGTTTGTTCTTCGAGAATATGGGTTATTTAGCATTTCCAGCCCTGCAAACTCGCGACATGATCTTTCTTCTGCGTCTCCTGCGTTTTACTCGGTACATCGTGGATCGTGGTGGTATTTGTTATGCTATTATTTCTACCAACTATTACGATCTCATATCATATCCTAAGCGTACTGCGAATAAGGAGAATTAGGGTGCTTACTTATGTGATATGTTATTGTCTCAGGCACAAGTCAACAGGAGAATATTAATAATTAACCTGGTTTATTCAATTATAGACCGTTGTTTAATTCGTGCCACGAATAGAGCCGTTGCCTTTAGTATTTTCCCTCCAATAAGCAACCAACCCTAACTACTCCTACACTCCCATAACGCTTCTGGTGAGAAAAAAAGGGGGCGCACGTACTCCTCTCCCAGAGACGCCAAACCCAATACCACACGGCCGGTCGCCATGATAAAATCAAATCGAAGCCCTGTCGTCTATTTATGTATGCACACTGCTTCTCCAGTCCACCATCAGTAATCCGTTCAAGCCTCTCGTGATCCATCCTTAATTTCCCATCATCACAGAGGTTATCTCTTCTTGTTCTGTGCATTGCAAGGAGTTGGTCGGTTACTGGATACGAAGATGCAAGAGGTGTCGTCGTCGTCTTCTTCTCTTCCGGCGCTGAGCAGCGCCTACCAGCCTCTCCCGTCGCTCTACCTCGGGTTCCTGGCGATATGGGCGGCGTCCGGGCTCTCCTGGGCCTTCAGCTCCTGGAGGAATCGCCACTTCCAGGTCTGTTTTAAATCCTACCGTTGAGACTCTTTTTCTTACTGAACTTGTGGAGACCTCAAGAAGAATTCTCTATGTAAAACCTGTTTCGAGCGCCTGATCAAAATTTGTTTAATTAATTCTGGAAATCTGTTTCTCATTTCCACAGGCGAATAACCTCCAGTGGATCCTGGCTTTGGTCCCCTTGATCAAAGCTCTGCAAATGGCCCTCTCATTCCTCTTCTGGTGAGCAGTCTGATGCCTTTATTTTTCCTGTTGTTGTTTAAGAAAGAACAGTCTGCTGTCTTCAAGAAAGTTCAGTCACCTGAATTTGTATAGGAAGCGACGACTGAATTTAGCTGCTGTTCATGCAGGTACTCGTGCGTACACCTTCAGACATGCTCGCTGTGGATGTCTTTCGGCGTGTACGTGACGGGGATCCTCTTCCAGACGGCCTCCTTCGTGTCCTTCATGCTCATCTCGCACGGCTACTGCATCATGTACGAGCGCCTCTCCATCAGGGAGAGGCGAACAACTGCCGGTCTCGGATGCCTCCTCTACCTCAGCCTCATCGGCTACAAAGCAGCGGTCCCTTATTTCACAGTAAGTCCCTTTCATGATACTGTAACAAAGGCTTTGTATAGCAATTCACTGTTTTCTGGAATTAGCTATCTAAACAAGCGTTCTGATTTTCCATGAAACAGGGTTTTCTGCTGATCAACTACTTCGCGTCGTTTTACATCATATTCCGCCGGACGTCGCAGTGCCTGCTGGTTCTGCGTGAGCAGCTGAATTTCGTGGAGGAGGAAGACATCCATTCACTGCATGGGACACTCAACATCAAGTACACAATGTTCAAGTATGCAGTCCTTATTCCTGAAGAACTCTTAACAGTGTTTACTCCTAAAGCATTCATTCATGTTGCTCAGCTCATTCTCTTCTGCTCTTCAGGAGATTTCAGGGTGCAATGCAGGTGGCAGCAGTGGCATTCATCATGGTATGGACTGCACAGCGCATTCATAAGGCGTTTTCTTATGGTACCATCAGTTTGGTACTGCAATGCTTACTAATTTAGAGACTGTCATTTATGGTTTTCAGGTGTACATGAGAGCTGATGATACCCCAGATAACTACTGGTTCCGCGTGTTGGTGCGTGAATGGGTGCAGTTCTGCATTTTTATGTACATTGGGTGAGTAATAAGTTACCGCCACACGAAGTTATTAAAAGAAATTAAGCGAAACACCATCTTGACCTGAATGTTTCCCAATTTTCAGGTGGAACTTCAGGATCCATGAAGCATCACTCCATCTGCCGGTCATGCCCCTGATGAAATCAAACTGGGAGATCGCTATGCCTCCCATTTACAGCGTGGTATGTTCGATCGAGTGTTCTGTACTTGCATCGCCCAAGAAACTTGGGTCCTTGCCATATTTTTCCCTTAGCGTCTTGTATTCATATGGTCTGAAAAGTTAGACTGACACGTGTCATAACTATTACCGTGCCAACACAGGAAATGGATGCAGCCGATTTCAGAGGCCTCGTCTCGGATCAATGGCATGTCGGAGTGGTAGGCACAACACAACTCCAAAATTCAGTCATTCACGTAGTTATAAACACGTAATTGATCCCGGAGTTACTGCATTCAAATCTAACACCTCGCCACACTGCAGAGGACTTCTCATGCCGACTCGTGCTGTTCTTCGCAACCGTTGCTGGTGCTAGTTCAGAATCCTAGCCCAAGAGGTTTCCCCTGCCGCCACAGCACTTCAGGGTTAAGTTGAACAAGGACAAACAAGGTTCATTCTCAGCCTGGGAGATGCAGAAGATGACATCGATCGACCAACTGCCTGTTCCGGAAACCGGCCGCGGGAATAGTTGAGTTGCAGAAGAAAATATTGGATGTCTCGGTGCAGTAGCTTCACCCTACTTTGGAAACTTGTTAGCACTAGGGAAGAGTCTGCTGTTTTCTGTAGGCTGACAAACAGACATGTCTTCATTTCCACACTTTTTCCTCCTCAGGGTATCTTCTTTTCTTATTCAAAGCACAAAAAGATTTTTCATATGGAAAGGACACGATCCAAAATGAATAAGCTGCAATTCCATCTGCTGGACTGCTAGATAGTGTACAATACGAACTGAGTGTGTTCACAGTTAGGGCCTTTTATTCACAGTTCGTTACCAATGTGAAATAGGAGCGAGGATATTGCGTTTCTTATTTTGTCGAGAAAAAGTCTATTTAACCACTCATGTAGGAGTGCAGATTTGATACTCCCGAGCTCCAGTGATCCCGTCCATTTCAAAAAATAAAAATCATATTTAAAAGTTTCAAAAAATTCTGAAAAAAAATCATGCATGTTCCTACTAATATTGCCTACAAACGTAAAAAAATTCAATGTAAAATACTTTACGATTTGAGCTACACAAAAAAGAGAAATATGCAGATCTGAGTATAGTGAACAATATAAAGTTTCAAAATTTTAACTTTTGTCTTTTTTGTGTAGCTCAAATCATAAAGTATTTTGCACGATTATAGGACATATCAGTAGGAACATGAATGATTTTTTCATATTTTTTTGAAACTTTTAAATATGTTTTTTAATTTTTTGAAATGGGCAGGATCACTAGAGCTCGGGAGCATAAACAACTTTCCGCTCATTTAGTACCTTGTTTGTAGAGGAACCCCTCAAGTATCGGTTGAGAGCCGTTTTAATCCGGATCCATTTTTTGCTACCTATTTTTCAGGAAGCCGCTAGAGCAGGAAAACTATATATAATAATGACCTCCTAAAACTGTCGGGACCACGCCGATCCCACAGCGATTTTGGGGGGAGGGAATCTGAAGAACAGGAAGAACTTGTGATAAATTTGCTAGAAAGGAAAGTAGGCAGAACAAGAATGGAAATAAAAATTTAGGGTTTCGATAGCTTGACCTCCTAGCCACCCATGCGCTTCCTTTTATATGGAAAGGAGGCGCCCAAGCATTCGCTATTACAAGCTTAATTCATGATTATAGTCATAAGCTTACTAGAGTCGTTAAAACAGAGCTAAACTGGAACATAAAGGTAGGACATTTTTCAACCGTTGGATCACGCTGAACCGTTGTATTCTCATTTGAGCCTTCGGTCGTTTCTGGCACGGACTTGTAGCATGCCCACAACATCTGAAGGTGTATTCTGGCGCTAACAGGTTCAAGAAACAGGTCAGGACCTGACATTGCCCCCTCCATCACTCAAAAATTCAAGGCTTGAACAGCGGGAAGGTCGCTTGGATGAAGTTGGCATCTTCCCATGTTGCTTCATCCTCCATCATGTTTCACCAGTGGGTTAGTCACTGTGGAACTTGTATGTCATATGCCCATGCGTTGTGAGTAATGAGCATGCGTCGTAAGATAGCGAGGGGTTATTGTTTGATTTTATGTCCGGAGGTCACCAGTGGGCAGTGGTATAAATGGATTAGGTATGGCGTTAGGTCCTAGATGCTTCTTAAGTTGGTTTACGTGGAAGACATCATGAAGTGTTCCTTCTGGGAATTGTAACTTGTAAACCACATGACCAATTTTCTTAAGAATTCTGAAGGGGCCGTACCACTTTGGAGTAAGTTCCAGAGAATTGTGACAAGACTCGATGCATTTTCACGGTATGGCTGCATTTTAAAACATGGTTCCTTCGTCAAATGTACGTTAAGTCTTGGTCATGTCGTATGCTTGTGCTAAATTATGTTGCAGAGTCTTCATCATGTGATCTTTGTCACCTAGAGTGACTTGAGCTTCATGAGTGATGTTGCAAGGTACTGACATTTGGTGAAGTTGAGGTGGTTTGTATTCATACATGGATTCAAATGGTGACATTTTAATAGGGGTGTGGTAAGAAGTGTCATACCACTACTTTGGAAGCCAATTTGCCCACTTCTTTGGTTCCTGGAAAGCTATACAACAGAGATAGTGTTTGACACATTGATTGACGCTCTCTGTTTGCCCATTGTCGTGGTGGGATCACAGCAGATGCCATAGGTATGGCTAAGATGGGGCCGAATGGTCGTTGGGGGAATCCGGAGAGGGTTTATGCACTCAAGAAGTGCACAGGCAAGAACACGCAAGAAACCGAAAGAACACGCAAAACCAAGAACAACAAAAGCACACCAAGATGTACCCTGCTTCGGGGCCCTCTTGTGGAGGTAACACCACTACTGCAGCACTATCCTACTTGGTGTATACCTCAAGGTGACAAGTACAAGCCGCTCCTCGAGCTGTGTGATGATACAATGGTGGGAACTTGAGGTAGAACATGAAGCTACAAGGGGGAAAAAGGAACTCCGAGCTTGGATCCGAGGTGTCTCCGGGGATTCCGAGGTTCCTCTCTTGATTGATCCCTCCCTCCGTCTCCCTCACGCAGGAGGGGTTGAAGCCCATTATATAGGCCAGCCGAGTTACCATTGTGCCCCTTGCTGAACACTGTTGCCATGCCTCTGCTTTGGTCATCATCGTACTCCTGTCAGGGACAGGACATGGCCTGCCCATCCCCTGCATCACCACAGCAGAGCTAGGATGTCCCCTCTGACAGAGACAGGACGTGGCCTGGCTGAGCTACCTCGTAGCCTTTCCCCAGATCTCGCGTGGTCAGCGGTCAGAGACGTGCAGCCCCGCAGAACCCGGAGCACGCCTCTGCCGGGCGCCGCGCGTGTCAGACGCTCTTGTGTCAGGCAGGAAGTGACAGGAGCATTGACTCCTGCCCGACCTACGGCTTCTTGCCTTGGCTAGCCCGGCACGGATGTGTCGGGCTCCTTACCTCGGGTCTTGCGCTTAAGATCTGACCAGGTCGGACCTTACTTCCTTCAAATAGCTTCTCCTGCACTCACAACACAAATCATAGCACCGAGGTAGTTAGGTCGGCTGATCATAGCTCGGATTATGAACGTCGGACCATGCCAACGGGATACCTCGGGCCCCTCTGGGCCAAGACAGGTCGGCCTTTATATTCTCCAGGTCAAGATAAAGCTCGGACACTCCCAGGCCCAAACAGGTCGGCCCTTTCCGTATCTCGGCACATCTTTAAACTCAACTTATGCCAAGCCTTGACCCTACCCGGGGGTGGCCCCCCGACATTAATCCCCGAAGCTGGTGCGGTCCTACGACCTCGGATGGAGGGCCGTAGCAGGTTCAAAAATAAACAAGGCACCACCTCTAAATCCGACCTTATATAAAGTTTTGCCGAGGTACCTCTCATAGACCATAATCTAATCCGAGGTTGATCTGCAATATGACCTTTCCGAACTGTTTGACTCAGCACAATCTTGCCTCAAGATTTTCCGGGGCACGTGGCGAAGAATCTCTGCCCGGACCCTGAAATCCGGACCTTTGAAAGACAGGTCCTGACCACACGTTGCCTTCGTCAGCCGGACCCACCAAACAGTGAACATGCGCACTCAAGTGTTTGGCTAACTGACCGCCCATGACCCCTCGGTTTTCGCGCTGGCCTGCACAGAAGATCTGGCGCTGCCGGTTGCCATCCTGTGGCCCACGATGTGGCCGATCGTGCGGCCACAAACCACGCACCCGCACTCTCGCCCGCACATGATCCCACGTCTTCCTGGTAACCGCACGGTAACGCGCCATTTACTGCACGCTCCCTAGCCTCTATAAGTAGGGGAGCGGGGGGGAGTTATTTCTTCTTCCCCGCACTCCTCGATTTCATCCAGCCGCAGCCCTACTGCTTCGAGCTCCGCCGCCCATTGCCGCCGTCTTGCAGCAGCGTTCCGCACCGCCGTCCAGCGCCTCGCCGCACCGGAGTACACGCGCTGCGCCTTGCGCCGTCGACTCGCCGCCGATTCAACATCTTCTCCACGCGATTCCGGTAAGTGTTTCCCCTCTGTCCACGCTAGCAGTTGTGTTCATCCTCCGTGATGAACTCATTCATCTTCATGGATAAACTTGCCCATAGATTTCCTATAGGTTGCTGTGCAAAGAGGTGTAGATCTTCCCCTTTCATTCCCATAATAGGTTCTGTCCGTTTAACTGACTCGTGGATCTTCATCCATTCCCTGTCTAGGTTTTGCACTTTATCTCCTATTTTTGCTCATTGGTAGATCTTTGTGTTTCACCGTTCTCCGTAGATCCGTGTTTCCCGCCTAAATCCTTTAGCCCGGCTATCCCGAATGATCCGAGGTATTTACCCCGGCTATCCTGAATTGTCCGAGGTACTTACCCCGGTTGAACCTCCCTCTTCTGCAGGAAAGCGTCCACATGTCTTCTGCCCCGGATCACGCCGAGGAAGGAGCACCTGGAGAACGAGGTGGCTGGGAGGGATCCGATGTCACGGAGGTCGACATTAAGTGGCTCCGAGATTCACGGCGGATCCCGGCCAATCTCATCTGCCGGGTTCCGAAGAAAGAAGATATCGAACCCGACGTGGAATCCGGGGAGCGGGTCGTCTTCCTGGATCACTTCGAACGTGGTTTCGGACTCCCGGCCGGGAAATTCTTCCGGGACTTCTTGGACACCTTTGGGCTACAACCACACCACTTGCCCGCCAATGCCATCCTCCAACTCTCGGCCTACGCAACTTTTTCCGAGGGTTACCTCGGATTATGGCCTAGCATCGAGTCATGGGCCAAGTACTTCCAGCTCAAGAAACAAAGTGTCCCGAACAAGAAGGTCGCGGACAAGGAGATGACCGCTTGCGGGGCGGCCTCGATTTCCCTCGGCGATCCTCTGAGTTTCCTCGGATTCAGGGCCTGGACTCTGCCGAAATGGCAACGCTCCTTCTTCTATGTGAAGAACCCGGGAAAGAAGACCTCATCAATTTGCCGGAGTTCACCATCGGAACCCCCACTGCCCAACTCAACTGGGATTACGAGCCGAGCCCGACGCCCCGAGGTGTTACTGATTCATCAAACCATGATGTCACTCCAGGAGAAAAGTTGGGGAGCAGATGACATCTTGCGCACCATGATCACCCGCCGAGTTAACCCTCTACAAGCGCGGGCCCATAAGATCTGCCACATGAGTGGCCGCTACGATCCCACTCGGAACAGCACTCATGAACTCAGCGACTCCGAAGTAAAGAGGCGCATCCGGGCCATCGCCAAGACCACCATGCCCGATAAGTGGAAATGGGGTGTCAAGCCCTATGACCGAGATCACCTTCCAGCTCAAGTAAGTGTACCTTACCCGGCGTATAATATTCCTCGGTTTCATTTTCACCCCGACATTGTATTGATTCTTGTGCTAACTCGGTTTTACTTCGCCACCTCTGCAGAAGTTCACTCGACAGGAAGTCGAGGATGGCCCCATTTCTTCTAAGGAGTGGACTCCCGACCTGCCTATTCCGGTCGCCGCCGAGGCTGAAGATCCGGACCATGAGGATCACCTCCCTATTCCCAAGGCCACCTCGGGTAAGACTCGCGATTGCCCATTGCACCGCCCACCAGTTCGATCGTCCATCCAGGATTGGCCCGATGATGACGATGACGATTGCCAAATTCTGGAACCTATCGATGTTATTCCAATTTCCTATGCTCCTCCGACATATAAGAACTTTCATCCAGCGTCTGCAGCCTCCCGGAAGCGCTCAGGACCCGGTACCTCAGATGCCGAGGCTTCTAAGACCTCGGAGACTGCAGCGCCCAAAGCCAAGCGTGCCAAGAAGATCTCGGCGAGGCACAAGAAACGAGGCCCCGTGGAGGAAGATGCGTAAGTCACCTTGCTCCTTTTTACTTCTCACGCTGTTCCGAGGTTAAGTTTTTTATACTCTAACTTAATCTTTCTTTTTCGTCTAGCCCGGCTCGGCAGATCAAACAGAGCCACAGCTCGATACATTCACCACTGCCTCCAGTGGTTGAATCTAAGACAACCGAGGCCGAGGTTAACCTCGGCAGCCCCGCCAGAGCCTCTCCTCCAGAACAGTCCGTTGATATCCACAGCCCGGAGAGGACCATCTCCTCCCCGGTGCGTGTCGCCTCCCCGAACTTCCACCGCCGAGCTCTGACTCAGGCCTGGGACACTCTGCTCCCAGCCAAGATCAGACTCCTCCGCGTCCTCAGAAGGATGCGGAGTCAGATCACGCCAAGACTCCGGCTAAGACCGTGCTGGAGCCTCGCTCTCCCCCAAGTCTCAAGCTGCGCGCAACAGCAGCAGCAGAAGAAGCAACAACAACAACAACTGCAGAAGCAAAAGCTTCAGCAGCAGCAGAAAGATTCAGCTCGAGATGTTGAGCCCCCCAAACAGCCACAGCAAACTCCGATGCCGCCACCGCCACCGGGACCCAAGGCTGCGAGCACCCAACTGGTGCCGCATGTCCCTGCGCCGAAGTCCACCTCCACCAAGACCGCGCCTTCGAGCTCTCAGGTCGCCACCTCCCGAGCTCTTTTTGCTGCTACCATCCAGCCGAACATCAGCAGCTGGGAGGTCGGGCAACTCCGGACCAAGAGCGGGAACAGCTTAGGCTCGGAGAAGCATTACGACATGGACTGGAACTCGGCTGACACTGCCGAGGTCTCCTCTAATCCGACCTCTGAGCATCCAGCTGGACCTAGCGTGCTCCAGTCCATTTACAACATGCAGACTGCGGTCCTTGATTGCAGCAAGAAGGCATCGGTAAGTTTCTTTACGCAACTCTCTTTCTTCCTTTTGAAACCAAATGACAAACACTCTACTATTCCCAGTCCCCGAGATTCGGGTTGAGCAATTGACACTCCACCGAGTTAAAATTGCTCGGCTTGAATCTCAAAAACTTGTCATTTCTCCAATGCTGAGTCCCCGAGGCCAATGCCGAGTCCCCGGGACTCAATTGGGCCTCGGGTGCTAAAAAGACCTCGGATTTCTTCGAAATGTAAATCTTCAATATTCGTGTCAAATCTCTTTCCGCCGAACTGATCTCTCTATTTTTTCAGGAGTGCAACAATGCTCGGACCAAAATCTTCAAGAACCTCCTGCTGGATCACAACACACTGAAGAAGTCTCACCGGACTCTTCTATCAGCAAAGGAGCAGAGCGAGAAAGATTATGCCTCCAAGCTGAAGACAGCCCAGGACGAAATAGCTCGGCTGCAACAAGAGCTGAACCGGGCTAATGAAGCCAAAGCTGCTGTGGAGGACGCTATGAAGGTCAAAGACCAGGCCGCCGAACAGCAGAAAGAAATTGCCAAGACCCTGGAGAACCGCGCCACCTCGGCCGAAACCGAACTGATCGCTCTCCGGCTACATCGAAAAGTTGGTTGTCCGAGCTCACTCGGATTAATCACCAAATGGATAGTAAGTTTCCTTTCTCCTTTTCCTTATTTTCCGCCGACCTACACCCCGTGCCACCGTATGTCTTAATTCAGCGACAGCCTTTTTGTCTTCTTCAGAGCATTTTGAGCACTCCAAGGACAAAGCTGTCCGAGAAGTTCTAGCAGCTCGGGCAAAGAGGGCTGAGACAGAAACCCTCGGCGAAAGCTGGGATATCCAGGACCACCTCGTCGCCCTTAATGCTCGGATCAGGCCGCTCAGGGCCATTGGAACTAAACTGGTAGATGCTGCCATCCAGGTCCATCGTGCCCTCTGGCCCAAGGTTAAGCCTCCCACTTGCATCGACGAGCTCGCCACGAAGCTAAAAGGAGCCGAGGCTAGACTTCGGGAGTGGAGATGCTCATCAGCTCGGGCTGGCGCGGACAAGGCCCTGGTGTTCGTGCTGTCTTGGTATGAATCTATCGAGATCCACACGGTTACCTCCCTGCGCAAGGGCTCTCCTTGGAACACCACTCCTGATGGCATTGAGAAACGCCAAGCAGCAGCCGACCTCTTTGCTAGTTATGCAAACACCCGGACCTTCGATGACGGGCGTCTATTCTGAGGATGAAGAGAGCTCGGACGAGGAAGAAGAGTCCGGTGAAGAAGCTGCTGAAGGAACTGGTGAAGAAGGCTCTGACGGCGAGGAATTTGATTTCGACGAGCCTCAGAGCTCCAAGGGCAAGGCCGGCCAAACAACCGAGGTGGCTGAAGATTCTGATGATGACTTCAACTTCGACGAACCTCCGAACCCCAAGGGCAAGTCCGGCAAAGCCGTAGCCACCGAGGTGATCTCCCCCGACGTGACGGACACCCCGGCATCCACTCCAACAACCGAGGTTGCTTCCGCGACCAAGGTTGTTCCTGCGCCCGAGGTTCCTCCTCCCGAGACTCCTCCCGAGCTTCTTCTTCAGCGAGATTCCCACTACCACAACTTCGGCGACCGAGGTCTCTGGTTCCGAGGCCTGAACTTGTCTCAAGAAAAACATTAAATTCCCGGTATGCCGGGTTCAGATGTAATAGACCTTAAGTAGTTTGCCTTGCTACCTCTATTATCTTGCTATCCGAACCATGCTTTTCTAAAAATTTATGCCGAACCCTTTTGGAACGAGTCCCCGAGTTCACTTTCGTGTTTACTATACTTGGCATTCTTTGCTCTTGTCTACCATTTTGGCGTTCGACAGTCGAGTCACAAGATTGTTGTTTATAGCATACAGTACTTAGCAAATGCGAGGTGTGTTTCAAAATCATCCGACATAAATGAAAGGTAAAGACAGGGGTTAGTAAACGACACATGCCGAACTATATTTTTGGACCGAGTCCCCGAGTCCATTTTCATGTTTCCCACGTTTTTTCATCTTTGCTCTTGACTACCATTTCGGCGTTCGTCAGTCGAGTCACAAGATTAGTTACACAGCATACATTACTTGAAGTTTGAGACGAGGTTCAAAACAGTTCGGCATATGAACGAAATTGACAAACAGAAATAAAACACAAGCACATGAGCGAGGCAGTCCCCGAGCTTCAACCTCGGAGTGCCGACATTTCATTAAGGATTAACCGAGGTACATACATTGCGCCCTTCATGAGTAGAAAGGTCGGAGTAGAGCTACATTCCATGGTCGCTTGACCTCTGATCCGGGGTTGTCCAGCCCATCTTTCCTTGGTTCCTGCGCATCTATAAGATAGTACGAATCATTGAGCAGAGCTCGGCTCACAATGAACGGTCCCTCCCATGGAGGTGACAACTTGTGCCGACCTTTACTGCGCTGCACCAGCCTCAGCACCAAATCTCCCTCGTGAAACACACGAGGGTTGACATTCCGGCTATGATAACGTCGGAGACCTTGTTGGTATATTGCTGACCGAGATGAGGCCAATTCTCTAGCTTCCTCAAGCAGATCTACTGCATCCTCCGAGCCTCTTTTGCCTCGGCTTCAGTGTACATTGCCACTCTGGGCGCATCATATTCGATGTCAGTGGGTAGCAGCTTCTGCCCCATAGACCATAAAAAATGGCGTATAGCCAGTTGATCGATTTGGTGTGGTCCTTAGACCCCACAGTACTGCTGGTATCTCATCTATCCAACACCCCGGCGTTTTCAGCAGTGGTTCAATGAGCCGAGCCTTGATGCCGGCCAACACTAGAGCATTTGATCTTTCCACTTGTCCATTAGACTCCGGATGTGCCACCGAGGCTATGTCCAGCCGGATTCCCTTGTCCATGCAAAACCGAGCAAATTCTCCAACAGCAAAGTTCGTGCCGTTGTCCGAGATAATGCTATGGGGGTACCCATATCGCAGAATGATTCCTTCAAGAAAGTCACTGCTGAATGACCATCCAACTTCCGGATTGGTTTCACCTCGATCCATTTGGTGAACTTGTCCACCATCACCAGTATGTGCGTCATGTTACCTCGGGCTGGTTTGAACTCTCCCACCATATCCAAACACCATACCGCAAACGGCCAAGTGATAGGAATTGTTTTGAGCGCCGAGGCTGGCATATGCGTTTGCTTGGCAAACCTTTGGCATCCTTCACATCTCCGGACTATGTCCTCTGCATCAGCAAGAGCAGTGGGCCAATAGAACCCATGCCTGAACACCTTGGCCACTAGAGCTCTTGTGCTGCAATGATGTCCACACTCTCCTTGGTGGATCTCCAAAAGCATCTCCTTGCCTTCAGCTGGCTCGACACAGCGTTGCAACACCTCGGTTACGCTTCTTTTATAGAGCTCCTTGTTGATGATGGTGTACGCCTTTGCCCTCCTTTGGATTCTCCTAGCCTCGGTTGTGTCACTTGGCAAGCTTCCCTCTGTTATGAACTTCATGATCTGCTCCGCCCACTCCGGCACTGGGTGCAAAGGAAAAAGTTTCTCGTCCACCTCCATTGGTTCGGCCACCATAATCTCCTCCATTATTTCCTCCACCATCCTGCGACCAGTCCCCGAGTCTCGACGAGCAGTCCCCGAGATTCGGTGCGCAGTCCCGGGTCCGACCAGACGCATCCGACGTCTACCTCCATTGGAACAGGCCGGGATGAAAATAGATTCGGATTCAGGAGAAGGTTTGATTGAAGGAGTTCTCAAGTGATTCAGGGCTACTCCAGGTGGTACTGCCTCTTTAGATGAACCGAGCTTTGACAACACGTCGGCAGCATTATTTTCTGTCCGAGGTATATGCTTGTATTCACACCCTTCAAAGAACCCGGATATCTTTTGCACATGGAACCGATATAACGCCATGTTGGCATCCAGAGCATCCCAAGTTCCAGAAGATTGCTGCACCACCAGGTCGGAATCGCCGAAGCATTCCATACGCCGGATACCGATCTCCTTCGCCACATTGAGTCCATGGATTAAGGCCTCATACTCCGCCACATTGTTTGATGCCGAGAAATGAATCTGCAGCACATATTTAGCTGATCTCGCTTCGGTGAGGTGAGGACTATTCCGGCCCCCAGCCCGATCTTTGTCTTGGACCCATCAAAATGCATCTTCCAATAATTATAGTCCGGCCTGGGTGGCTCATACTGCATCTCGGCCCAATCACAAAAGAAGTCCGGCAGCGCCTGGGATTTAATTGCATCCTTCTCTCATAATGTGGTGCATATGGAGACACCTCAATCGCCCATTTGGCAACTCGGCCAGTTGCATCTTTGCACCCGATGATCTCCGAGATTGGAGCTTCGCACACCACCGTCATGGGATGCTCCTGGAAATAATGCTTCAACTTCTTGACCGCCAGGTAGACACCATACGTCATCTTCTGGTAGTGAGGGTAATTCTGCTTCGAGGTAGAGATCACCTCGCTCAAGTAATACACCGGTCTCTGCACCGACCTGCCACCTTCGTCTCGCTCCACACCACTGCCACACTTACAACTCGGTTTGTGGCCGCAATGTAAAGTAACATCGGCTCATTGTGCAATGGTGATGCCAACACCGGAGCGGTGGACAACATCTTTTTCAGCTCATTGAACGCCACGTCGGCCTGCGGGGTCCATGTAAACCCGGTACTTTTCTTCATGAGCTGGTACAAAGGTAAGGCTTTTTCCCCAACCTACTACAAATCGGCTCAACGAGGCTAGCACCCTGTGAATTTCTGCACATCTTTCAAACACTTCGGTAATTTCATGTTTCAATAGCTCGGATCTTGGCCGGGTTAACCTCGATACCTCGGCTCGACACCAGGAATCCAAGCAACTTTCCAGCCGGGACACCAAAGGTGCACTTGTCCGGGTTAAGTTTCAACCGATATTTTCTCAAATTCACAAATGTCTCCTCGAGATCCTCGAGGAGAGTACGTTTCTCCTTAGTTTTGATGACGATATCATCGACATACACTTGCACATTTTTGCCCATTTGAGAGTGCAGGCATTTCTGCATACACCTCTGATAAGTTGCCCCGGCATTCCTCAGACCAAAACACATGACACGATAGCAATACGCCCCATACGGGGTAATAAAAGCAGTCTTTATTTGATCCTTCGGGTTCAGTGGTATCTGGTGAAAACCAGAGTACGCATCGATAAAAGACAACAGTTCACAACCAGCAGTGGAATCGATCACTTGATCAATCCGAGGTAATGGAAATGGATCTTAGGGCACGCCTTGTTGAGGTTAGTGAAGTCAATGCACATGCGCCACACCTTGACCACGGCTGGCTCGTCTTTCTTCTTTTCCACCAAGACCGGATTGGATATCCAGTCCGGATGCAGCACCTCCATAATGAACCCGGCTGCAAGCAACTTAGCCAGCTCGTCCAGCACCACTTGTCTTCGGTCGTCTGAGAGACGACGGGTCGGTTGCCTCACCGGTTTCACCTCCGGCCTGACAAATAAAGAGTGCTCTGCCAACTCCCTCGGAACACCAGGCAGGTCCTTAGCCGACCATGCAAAGATATCCCGATTCTCACGGAGGAAGTGACAGAGCGCGCTTTCCTATTTCTCGCCCAGCCCGGTCCCAATGAGGGCCATGCGCTCCGGGTGCTCCGGGTCAATGGGGATCTTCTTGGTCTCCTTGGGCACCTCGAATGCTGCAGTTGAGTCCGGGCTCATCAGTCCGGACATGCCGAGCTGTGTTGACTGCGCCATTGCCACCACTTGATGCAGCTTCTTCTTCTCAGCTGCGATCACCAAAGATTCGGCCAGATTAGACCCCGCCGAGGCACACTGAATGGCTCGCTTGTAGTCACCCGAGATGGTTATGATCCCATTGGCCCCGGCATTTTCATCTTCAGGTATGCACATGGGTGGAAATCATGAACTTGGCCAGAGCCGGCCTTCCAAGCAATGCATGGTATGCACTCTCCAAGTCCACCACCTCGAACTCGATACTCTCAACTCGGCAGTTATCCTTGGTTCCAAATGCTACATCCACCCATATCTTGCCCATGGGTGCACAGGAAACGCCAGGCACAATCCCATGAAAAGTACAACTGCTCGGCATCAACATTTGGCGATATGCCCAATTTCACCATTGTGTCTCGGTACATGATGTTGATGGCACTGCCATTGTCCACCAGAACTCGGGTGAACCTCACATTGTTTGTAGGCCCACACAACGTCGGATCTACCACCAGGGCATACTTTCCAGGGCTCGGCATGATCCGAGGTGTATCTTTCCTGCTCCAAGTGATCTCCTGCTCAGACCAGTTCATATAGGTCGGCACCACCGGCATTACTGCATTCACCTCCATGGCACGCCTCTGCACACTCTTCTTGTCAGTTGGCTCGGTCACAAAGACCACATAGCTCGCATGAGCCTCTCTATAGTCATTTCCGGGGTATTCATACTGCTGACTTGGTCCGGCACCATATTGTTGTTATTACCTCGGACATTCACAACATTCACGGGCCTTGCTGCTGCAGGCCTCGGAGGAGGTGCAGTGGTTATCGGGGTAACATTTGCTCCGGACAGATTCGGGTTAGGCCTCGGCTGAAATCTCTGAGGTGGTCCTCCTCTGTTTCCTCCGGCCTTCGCCCCTTCTTCCTGATTCTGTGGTTCCAGCTGCACTGCCGGGTTGAATGGTTGGCTGGCTTACGCGGGTCGGTCGTATGGTAACGGCAAGGACCATCTAACATCGATTCATAAGTCAAGGGTGGCTCCGGGTTCGGACTAAATGCCGGACCATTGATTTTCGGCCTCTGGACACCTCCAGCTCCGGGCTGATCCGGGTTCACCGCTGCAACTTGGTTCGAGGTGTATGAATAGTCCGGCTCCCTCCTCTTGTGTCCGAACTCTTGGCGGTCATTACACCTTGGTCCGAGCCGGTTGTTTATTGGCTCCCTCCTTCTGTTACGTGCCACTGCCTCTGCTGCTGGCTGCATCGGATCACCAAGAGCATAAGAATCTGCAATCCGGATTGTCTCTGCTAGGATTTCGGCATATCTCTTTGGAGCCTCTGCCACAGCATGCTGCCATGTCGGCAACCATCTGCAAACCAGGAAATGGCCTGTGCCTCTACAACTCCTTCACAGGAATTCCGAACATTGCTCCACCGAGTTAAGAATTCTCGGTCAGTTTCATGATCATCTTGCTTACATGCCAGGAGCTGAGGTCGGTTTGGCCTCTTGTATGTACTAGCAAAGTTGCTGTTAAACGCCAGCTCCAAGTCTATCCAGGAGTTGATACTATACTCCGGCAAATTATTCAGCCAGATCCGAGCTGGACCTTCCAACATGTGCGGGAGATACCGGACCGCCCATCGGCGATTGCCCCCCGCTATGTGCACCGAGGATACATAATCTGTCAGCCAATCTTGCGGCTTGGTGCTCCCGTTGTATGGCTTGGTGTTCCGACCTAACTGGAACTGAGATACTGGCGGTGGTGGCTCCTCATGATCCGAGGTCCGAAACACGCCGGACCAGGAGGGCCTTCCTCCTCCAACTGCTCGGACAAGTAGATTCTATCCAGCTTGTTACGAACATCGCCGGAGCTAACATCCGAGCTCCTATCCGAGGTCCCAACGCCCCATCCACTCTGTGGTATCCGGCTCGCGCCATGGCCGAGTCTCCATCATCATATCGGTCATCGCCTTGACCGACGTTCTGAGGTTGCTGAACATACTCCGGCTCTCGCTGATACTGCCCTGCGGCCGGGGTTGTTGCTGATGCCTCGGGGGCGGAGGTGGTTTACCTCGGCCAGCCGACGCTGCTTGCCCGCCATTCTGATTTCCCTGACCGGAGTTACCCTTAGCTCGGCTTGCATTACCTTGGCCGGGGTTTCCCTTAGCTCGGCTAGCATTGCCCTGGCCCACCTTCTGCTTTGCTGCTAACACCGGATCATACATCTGCATCTGCAGCTGCTTGTTCTGACCCGAGGTGACACTCCGGGCTCGATCGGCTCCTCCGACGAGTGGAGACGAGGCTTGCCCCTTGGACACCTGACTAACTGGCCTAGCTGAATAAACCATCTGCGAATCACCAGCCCCGGCATATGCTCTGCGGAGAGCCTCATTCTGCTGGTTAGCTACATACACTAATTCATTGACTCGCTTCTGCTGCGCACGCCATGCATCTCCAGTCAACCCGGATAGCTCGGCCCTGCCTGCCTCGGCAGCTCTGAGGTTCTTAGCAGGGGAACTATATACCGGCCTTCCAGTCGACACGCGACTCTCACTCCTAGCCGAGGTGGTAGGTCGAGCCTCCCTGTTCATCTCATCATTGAGCCCCTTGCCTCTCTGCCGCACCTCGGCTCCCCTATTTGTATCAGCTGCTACCGGGGTGAAGCCATTCGCTGCATTGTACTCACGCATATCTCTATTGAACTCATCTCTAGCTGTCATCATTGCTACAGCCTCCTTTTGCAACAGGACACGCTTTGCCTCTAGCTCGGCCGCAGTCACTACTACATCCACTCCTGGATTTACTGGGTCCCAGTGTCTCCGCTATTCTACTAGGGTCGCACCTCGGCCCTGCACCTCGGGGGTACCAGGCAACTCTTTCTCTAGCCTGGGCTTTGCAGATCTCACCTTAGCAACCTCGGCCGGCTTGGATTTGCTGGCATCTCCTTTGCCAGCGGCATCAACCGGACCGGTCATCATCACCTCCACGCAGCTCTCGGGGCGAGTGATACGCCGACCTAGAGCCGCAAGGAGAGGAGTTTCGTCGTCCACGAGCACCTGCTCCGGGTACTCGCGAACAACCTCGACAGCAACATAGGTGACGAAGCTGCCAAGCATCATGGTGAAGCCATGCTCGGGGAAGGGCTTGCCGGCGAAACACCCCGCATTGTCGCTGATGAAGGTGAACTCACCGATCTTGGCGATAAGCCCGGAAAGAACACGCTCGCCTGAGCCCGTCCGGATGTAAACTCCCTCCAACGCCTCAATCTGCCCCACGGTGGGCGCCAACTGTCGTGGTGGGATCACGGCAGATGCCATAGGTATGGCTAAGATGGGGCCGAATGGTCGTTGGGGGAATCCGGGGAGGGTTTATGCACTCAAGAAGTGCACAAGCAAGAACACGCAAGAAACCGCAAGAAGAACAGAAAACCAAGAACACAAAGCACACCACGATGTACCCTGCTTCGGGGCCCTCTTGTGGAGGTAACACCCCTACTGCAGCACTATCCTACTTGGTGTATACTCAAGGTGACAAGTACAAGCGCTCCTCGAGCTGTGTGATGATACAATGGTGAGAACTTGAGGTAGAAGATGAAGCTACAAGGGGGAAAAAGGAACTCCGAGCTTGGATCCGAGGTGTCTCCGAGGTTCCTCTCTTGATTGATCCCTCCCTCCGTCTCTCCCTCACGCAGGAGGGGTTGAAGCCCATTATATAGGCCAGCCGAGTTACCGTTGTGCCCCTTGCTGAACACTGTTGCCATGCCTCTGCTTTGGTCATCATCGTACTCCTGTCAGGGACAGGACATGGCCTGCCCATCCCCTGCATCACCACAGCAGAGCTAGGATGTCCCCTCTGACAGAGACAGGACGTGGCCTGGCTGAGCTACCTCGTAGCCTTTCCCCAGATCTCGCGTGGTCAGCGGTCAGAGACGTGCAGCCCCGCAGAACCCGGAGCACGCCTCTGCCGGCGCCGTGCATGTCAGACGCTCTTGTGTCAGGCAGAAGTGACAGGAGCATTGACTCCTGCCCGACCTACGGCTTCTTGCCTTGGTTAGCCCGGCACGGATGTGTCGGGCTCCTTACCTCGGGTCTTGCGCTTAAGATCTGACCAGGTCGGACCTTACTTCCTTCAAATAGCTTCTCCTGCACTCACAACACAAATCATAGCACCGAGGTAGTTAGGTCGGCTGATCATAGCTCGGATTATGAACGTCGGCCATGCCAACGGGATACCTCGGCCCCTCTGGGCCAAGACAGGTCGGCCTTTATATTCTCCAGGTCAAGATAAAGCTCGGACACTCCCAGGCCCAAACAGGTCGGCCCTTTCCGTACCTCGGCACATCTTTAAACTCAACTTATGCCAAGCCTTGACCCTACCCGGGGGTGGCCCCCCGACACCCATTAAACTCGGGATGGTAAGATAAAGAAAATTTCAGAGTAACTTTAGAGTAGTGAATATTTCTTGCCATGGTTTGCTTGCTAAGATTTTGTCCTGTCACTAGTGATATTATCTGGGGATCATGCAGTTTAATGATATTGTCCATAACATCAGTACCAACAGTTTGAACAATGTAAGGATGGGAGAGGGGCATGAAATGGGCATATTTGGCCAGTCTATCAACCACCACCACGGTGACACCCTTGCCTTTGATTTGGATAGCCTTTTAATGAAATCCATCCTAATGGACCATTTCATCTTTGGAATTGATATTGGGTCTAACGGGCAAGGGTATTGAACTTTCTCTCTTTTGGATATCTGACACGTTGGACATTCAACTACTAGTTGAGAAATAAATAGCTTGAAATTGGACAGTAGGATATTTGTATTAGGCGATGAGGACTGAGGGTAACTCTACTGTCATAGTGGCCACCAAATATGGAGGAATGGAAATAAGTGATTATTCTTGTTCTTAGGTCAATAGATGAACCGATATATATCCTTCCTTTATATATGATAATGCCATACTATAATGTGAATTTGGTGTGGCATACTCACAATATTACCTACCACAACTTAACGATCTAGCACAACATCATTAAAAGCCTCACTGCTGAAAATGTATAAGCTACCAAATGGTAACACAACTTTATTATCTACCACATGCTCACACTAAATCATGAAGCAATACTTGCTCGAACGACATCATGACCTAATGATCTATTTAATGCTCACGGATCTAAACTACACGATATAGGGTTTGAGGGTACTTACGACCATCAGAGAAGCGGAAGAGGCTGCTGTCAGCTCAGAGAAGAGGAGGAAGTGGTTTTCGACGCCCGCTGTCGACCACCGCCGACTAGAGGAGGAGATGGTGTCCCTTACCTGCTCGTCGGTGAAGAAGGTTCGCTGCCGGGAGGGGATCTCGAAGGAGGGGGGAGGCGAATGGTGGCGGGGTTTAGAGGTGTGATAGTGGGGGTGAAATAGGGCGAGAGGAATGGCGGACGACGACATGGTCACACCATCTCCAATCTCACATGAGCTCGGCGCTGCGTTCCCCCTCCCAGCCTCCCTGCACGCGAAGAGGGTGGTTCTGAGGAAACTCCCACTTCAAGATCCTTCAAGACCAAACTCCACTGTGCTTTGAACTTCGTACTAGTTAGAAACTAAAATGCGGCTCAGACTACCAATCATGTCCAAATTGCATTCTCAGAGCGTGTATGAAGGTGGTGCGACCAACCAAGCACGTCCTGATCTGTTGGCACATGCGTAAGCTGTTATCTTTTTTTTCTTCTCTCAGAACTAAAGATTGGAAACCTCACCGCGAGCAGTGGCGGATGTAGGAAAAAATGGTTGGGGTGCCAAACTCAATATTAATTCTATAAATATCATGTATGAGTTTTATAAAACGTATAATACACATAAATTAGACTAAGTGGAGTACTAGATTAACAAATCTACATATTTTAGGGGGTGCCATGGCACCCATGGCACCCCCACTGGATCCGCCCCTGACCGCGAGACGACCATGTCATCGAAGACGTCACTACTTATATATGGCAAAAGGTGCCATGGCACCCCCACTGGATCCGCCCCTGACCGCGAGACGACCATGTCATCGAAGACGTCACTACTTATATATGGCAAAAGGAGCATCCTGATGTTATTGTTGTTGTAACCATAGACGGTGTAAGTGTGTTTCCTAACTAATAAAATCCACCATGACCTTTGCCTAAAAAAAGATTGAAAACCTCATAGCACCTTGTCATCGAAGACGTCACTAAAACCATCCAACCTTGGAAAGAGCCGCAGGTTTTTATCTCTCGAAGGACCAAACAAACCTAGGGGCCAGCTCGGACCCCACCCAGCAAGGCCTCCAGTTGACCAGTGGGCCCCACACCGACTAGAAACCCCACACGCCATATCCGCGTCAGACCGGGCCCACATTTCTCATGTCCCAAACGAGCGGGCCCCGGTTTTTCCGAATCCCACAGACCAAAGCGGAAAGGAAACGCCAAAAAATTTGGACCCTTTCTTTCCCCTTCCCTTCTATTCCTCACGCTTTTTATCCCAAAAATCTCTCTCACTCTGCACGCACACGCGCACCCAAAAATCCCACCCCGCCGCCGCCGCCGCCGTCGCCGGCGACAGCATTTCCGCGTCCTCCCCTCCCATGGCGGAGGGTCGTCCAGGCGAGTGCGCCGGCCTCCTCTGTTCCACCCGCGCCCCCCTGTTAAGAAAGGGTTTGGCGGAATTCTGACGTGTCCTTGTTTGGGATTTTGGTTTTGGTCGCAGGAGTTTTCCCTTCGGAGGAAGCTTGAGGTTGCACGACCCCGATGTAGTCGAGGTGTCGCCGGAGGTGGCCTCTGGATGGAGCTCCGTACGCCAGAAGCGGAAGCGGGCTCAGGTGATGCCGAGGCCGGAAAGGCGGCTCCCTTTCTCTACTCTCTTTTATTTTCTCCCTGTTGCGGACTGTTCGATGCTCGATAGTCGATAGGGAAATCCCAACCCACGGGCATGGTTTGGTGAGAGTGAGAGTTAGGGTTTCTGTCGTACGTTTAAATGTGTTATGTAGGTCATTTTTGAATTATCTGATGCAATAGCCTAGTGGCAAGGGTCGCTGTGCCGCATCCCTGCGACCCGAGTTCGACTCCCGTCGGGGTCAGAATTTCGGGAATTCTCATGATGTGGATTTCTACTATATCAATGCCACCACATATTTGAATTATCTGAATGATGTTTCCATGATCGGTTCAAGTTCTTATCATAACTTTAGGTGTCTGATCCTAGTCCCATGTTTTCGACTGTCGGATCGAGTATTGTACTATTGGTAGGATGAATGGTCGGCATAAGCTCTGATTTCTATCAGAAGTAGTAGGATACTGAGACATTACATTTTTCCCCATTTGTAATTGCACATGAAATCAGCGCGCAATTGCACATTCACTTTTTAGCGTCTAATTGCATATTTTTATCTTTTTTTTTAGTTGCATTTTGCAATTGCAAATGGAACCACGCACAATTGCACATGCATTTTGATAGCGTATAACATTTTTTTCCGTGCGTGCATTTATAATTGTCTTTCCCCCCTTGCGTACATTTGTAATTGCACAGGAAATCATCATGCAATTGCACATTCACCTTTTGAGTTCTCGTGTAATTACATTTTGAATTGATTTTTCTTTACTTTTAAAAAGGCATAGTTAAAAAAGCCCACGAAACAGTACAATAGGATTCCGTTAGCCAAGTGCTAGCCGCGTCCTTCATAGTTCTTATGTTTCTTAAATTTTACCTCCTGCCCAGCATTTACCATGTCTGCTGCAGCTAAGCATAACAAACTCTCTTTCTAATACTCCCTTTGATCGTAAATAGGTGACATATTGGAAATTCATTGTGGGCTAGTGTTAGTAGAGTATTTTATATTATATGAATGAAAGTATTTTTCATGAAAATCTAATAATATTGTTTTCACCTTACCAATCTAACTATTTTAGTATCTACCAGGCTACCAGCAGTTAAAGTTAGAAAGCTTGATTTCACACTTCAGAAAACATATTTTCAAACCGAGGGAGTATAACTCACATGCAGATCTCCTGCATTGTATCGAAAAAGGAAGTCACATTTTTTCAAGCAAAGCCAACAAACATAATTGAATGTCCTCAGACAAATCAATCATTACATTTTGCATTTGGAAGCACTATGTATTGTAGTTCAGGCGTTTTCCCTGTGAATGGTGATAATTTCTTTGTGTAATTTTGTGATTATTTGATGAATTAATTGTTCCTTACAAGTTGTGTTGGAAGAAATTTATTTACAGTTTGGTGCATATAGTAATATTGGTAGATGTCTATATGAACTAAACAAGGATTGTTTAGTTCACGTGTGACTCCTTTTTTGTAAACAATACTCTATCGATAAAAGAATGCTCAACTATTCAGACGCCATCGGAAATAAAAATACAAGAACATAAATTGGAAAACAGAGGAGACTGCCATGTTTCTCTCACTATGCCTTTTGCAGAATGCATGGCAATACCAGAGCATTAGCCTCTCGTTTGCGACTCGGCATCTGCTGAAAATGATCTTTTTTCTTCTTTTGCAAAATTAACAAAAGTACACCATTGTGTTCTATTTGTTGGAAGTGCAGTTGACATTTTTTCTTATAGTATATCCAGACATGTTTCCTTGCATAAAACTATACAACAGTTGAACTTCATTTTTCTTCATGGGGGTTCATTCTGTTAATGTAGTACACAACCCTTTTTTGTTATAACAATGTACATGTTTAATCAACAGGTTGTTCCTCTTGAGATAATTGAACTTGATGCTGATGATGATCCTGATGGAGTTACAATCATTGATGCAAAGACATCAGATCACAAGAATAAACAAGCTGTTGGTCATCATATGAATTGGCAAAATAATGCAAAGGTGAACCCTTTGAGTACTTGCTTACTTTTGGTACCATTGTTTAGTATAATCTATCGATGATTAATATATGCTTATCTTCAGAGTGGTTTTCACGAGGACATTGCATTCCCAAGTGCTACTCCTGCCAAAGTTGTTTATCCGTGGGATGGCCTGGGAACTTACCATGAAGGTGCCAAGCTTCCAATGTTCGGCTTGTCTGCGGATATTGCTGGCCCAAGTTATTTTCCTCCCTATCCATGGAAAAGCATAGGAACTTACCATACGGGTACAGTACTTCCAGCTTATCTTAATGGCGCTTTGGGGGCAGTTGAAGAGGAAGATTATGCTTATGATGAAGATGAGTTCAGTAACTATATGTACAACACTCCACCGATGGAATATGGTAGCAGCTTTAACTTGAACGCGGATCATTACATGGGCTTTCCACCTATTGGGGGCTCATATTTACCAAAGGGACACATGGCCCCTTCTGATTTGACGCAGCAGCGGAATCAAGTTAAGATTGTGGAAAGCGAAGTTGATGAAAAGTACAAGGCATTTAAGCAGTTTGATACTGTTGGTGACTACAGTGATCACTTTTATTCGAAGTTCCGGGCAGTTAAGAAGGTAGCGGTTTGTACTTTGGGCATGCTCTATCTGCATTCTACTTTATTAATTCAATACTTCCCATGCTGAGCTTTTGTTTTAACAGGCGTATATATGGATTCTATCTTTCTAATTTAATACTTTTAACACTGACCATATATCTGCATTCTTTTTTCTCAATTCAGTTCTGATTTGTCATTTTAACAGCCATCGAAGGACTGGGTGAAGAGAATTCAGCATGAATGGAAAGTCCTAGGGAAAGATTTACCAGGTAAGGGTAATATCTTTTATGGTCTATTTGCTGATGATGTTTCACATTAGTAAATGTTTGATTTTTTTCTCTGCAATATTAGCCTTTCCTTTTTTATGTGCGTCCACAACAACGATTGATGTTTACAACTCCATATGCATGTTTAACATGACTTCGAGTTCAGTCTGGGCAAACATTTCCTTGTTGGATACAATTTAGTGGAATGGCAGTAATTTCACGTACTGAGTGCTAATTTTCTCCATATTGAACAGATACAATATTTGTAAGAGCTTATGAAGATAGAATGGACCTGCTTAGAGCTGTCATGGTTGGGCCTGCAGGCACTCCTTACCATGACGGATTGTTCTTTTTTGATGTCTATTTCCCTTCCCAGTATCCATGTAAACCTCCAGTAAGTACTTTTTGATGTCATCTACTCCCTCCGTTCCAATTTAATTGACTTGCGTTACATGTCTAGATACATCCACATGTGGCGCAAGTCAATTAAATTGGAACGGAGGGAGTACACACATTGTGCCTCATTGTTCATTTCTCTCTCTATTCTAAGCATGGATGTTAGAATGTGAGATGTATGTATGACTTCTTTTTCAGCTAGTGAATTACCGCTCTGGAGGTCTGCGGCTTAATCCAAATCTCTATGCCTGTGGGAAAGTGTGCCTTAGCCTATTAAACACCTGGCCTGGTACTGCGTGTGAGATGTGGAACCCATCCAGTTCAACTATGCTGCAGGTCCTGGTCTCCATTCAGGCCTTAGTGTTGAATGCTAAACCTTATTTCAATGAACCTGGTCATATGGTGTATGCTAACAGACCCGACGGGGAGAAGCAGTCCCTTCTTTATAATGAAGAGACTTTTCTGCTATCCTGCAGAACTATGTTGTATTCTGTTCGCAACCCACCAAAGGTATGAAGATCTGTACTCCGGTATCATGTTTTCCCTTGCTAGTTTTTTGGATATTGAAATATCTTGTTGTACCTGTTGATGGCTACGCCCACTGCATTTGGCTGACATGTGACACACTGTCAGCACACGCACCATTCAGGCAGTCAAACGGGTTAGCCATAATGATTTGTATCAGCGCACGCTGTTTAGGTCGGCTCGGACTGAGGTCCACACATCATCAGTTCTTTTGTGTCGGGTACCAATATTTCAGTCTTTTCAAATAGTGTTAGCCCCAGTGCCCTGCATTCCACGGTGCACTCCATCATGGGCGGAGCCAGCTCCCGGCGACCCTGCCCGGGATCATCTTGTGATTGCCCGCTGACAATATCGCTTGGCTAGATATGTAATCGTGCGTATAACAAAAAAATAGATGGAATGCCTGAAAATGTTGGTCCAATTTAAGAGGCAACGAAAAAAAGTGTCATGGATGAAAAAGTAGTACGGGATCCAACAGCTACCATCGGATGCGTAGCTACACACCATGGCTGGAAATGCACACACGATGTCGGGGAATTTCGTTTGTGAAGAATCTGTTTTGGTGGACCTGTTGTTCTGTGAAATGATCTATTTGTTTCTTGTAAAGGCCTGATGTTGCATGCAAATTTGACCTGGTTGCAACATTTTGCAGCATTTTGAGCACTTCGTTGGTGGCCATTTCCGAAAGTATGGACGTGACATCCTCATAGGATGCAAAGCTTACATGGGCGGTGCCCAAGTTGGATGCCTTGTTGGAGATGGAGTGCAAGACGTCGATGAGGGTGACAGCAGCTGCTCACAAAATTTCAAGTGCTCACTGGAGATGTTATTTAAGGGTCTCATGAATGAATTCACCAATTTAGGAGTAGGTTGTCATGAATTCCAATCCCAGGTTGTGACCTCTATAGATGCAGCGGACACCACACTCAGGCTATAAGATTACCAGGTGATCCCAAGTAGGAGTTTGACAAAATTTTGTTTTGGTGGAATATAACCATATTAGTTGGTTGGTTGGTTGGTTGGTTGGTTCTATCCTCGGAAATATGATAGGAGAGCACAAGGCTCGCAATCATGTGAAACTAATCTAAGTTGTCCGTGTGAATACCATTTTGGCAACTATCTGAACAGAAGTTGCAGACGTGGCATCTATTCATCCAAGATCAATTGATCACCGTTTAGCTGGTGCCTTCTCTCACCTTTGGTGTGGATCTTCTCATTGTGCTTACGAGATGTGATTGCATGAATGTCTGCTGAATATAACAGTGGTGCGAGTATATGTGTGCTCCTTTTAGTGAGACACTGCAGAGGAGACAAAACTCTAGAGTAAGGATGGCAATTTTACCCATGGGTACGGGTACCCGCGGGTACCGTACCCGCATGGGTAGGGTATGGGTATAATTTTATACCCATGGGTAGTACCCGTATCTTACCTGTTTAAGTCGTGGGTAGGGTACGGGTATAACCTCGTACCCGCGGGTATGAGTATACATATATCTTACCCGTGGAGGTTCTACATTTATTCTCGTGAGTTTGTAAATCTATGTGAAATTGTCATCAATTGTCAATTTGAGTTGACATAATTGTCACGTACTCAAATATATTTTATTTAGTTGAGATAAATTTTTTCCTTTTATCAAAAAAATTACCGATAAATATAAAATTATGAGTAACTTGTGTACTATTTGATCTACCCGTTGGGTACCCAATGGGTATGGGTATCCGTCGGGTATGGGTACGGGTAAAGTTTTATACCCGCGGGTACGGGTATAGGTAGAATTTTGTACCCATTGACTACACGGATATGTGTATGGTATTGGTCTACCCGCCCCATACCCTACCCATCGCCATCCTTACTCTAGAGTGCGCGTCATACCACGGCATGCGTCATCTGTCTCTCTCAGTATCAAACGTCACGGAACCGCCGGAGCTGGACAGTCTTCGATCACTGAGGAGACGGTCTCTGCCTCTACGGTGATTGTTTCGTCGTAGTTGCGCCGAAGACCTGCTGCTCACAGAGGTGACAAAGTTTTTCTCGGGTTACACTATCAGTACTATTTCTGAACTGGAGTAATCTGTACGCTGGGACGTCGTTGCTGGTTGCTCCGCTAATCAATTTGCATCTGCTGCGCAGGGCTCCAAGAGTCCGCGGAGTTCAGTCAATGACAACGATCGGAAGGGTTGACCGTTGACGTTTACTTTGAAAACCAGGATAAGTCTGTAGGATCCGTTGGCCATTATTGACTGCTTGTATCTTCCCTGCCTGCCAGACACTAGTGGCCACAGGATAGTATTTTTCCTTCCATTTTCTCCATGAAAATGACATACCACCAATCCAAGTAATTAACCTACAGGCTACAGGCCATGATCGTTCTTCCAACCCAGTCTAGATCGGACAGCCATCAATGGTTCAAGAGAAGTCAAGCAATTCCACCTTGCAGCAGCTGACGTTCACTGATTTCACTACACTCAGCTAGACAGCTACTACTATAAACGCACACAGGCGCATCCTTGATCTTCCTTCTTCCAGAGGTCCCAGCAAGCTAACAAGCTCGACCAGCCTAAAATGGCGCCACCGCCACTGAAGAATCCCAACCTTTACACTTACCACCTCTGCTTCCTTCTCCTCGTGTCCACCACCACACTTTCCGTCGCCCTCTCCACCTCATACTCCTCCGTCTGCCCTTCCCTGACACCCGCTCAGGACAGACACACAGACGGCGACGACGCCCTTTCACTCATCCGCTCCTTCCAAGTCTCCACCGGTTACTTCTCCGGCGGCGAGGAGAGACTGTTCTCGGCCGATGATGACCTTTACGATATTTACCGTTCATTTTCTCTTTTCCCCCATGGCGCCTCCCGCACCAGCGACCAGTCTCTCGTCCATCTTACCGCCACCCTCACTCTCACCGGCCCGCGCAACAGCACCAGCGGTAGACGCCGCCATAATTACAAAGTCACGGAGTCCATCTCCTTCTTCCTCGACGGTTACTACTCTTCCACCTCACTCGAGCTCTGCATGGTCGGGACGGGCACCGAGTTCGCCGCCGACGGCTCTCACAAGCGCTACCCGGACGTCGCCCTCCGCCTCCGCGTCCCCAGTCCACCCAGTCTCGTCGACCCCTTCCTGACCGGCAGTCTAGAGGGCTTCGCCGACTTCGGGACCATCCATCTCCTCGCATACGCCGAGGGCGACGACTACAACTACAAGCACGGCTCCGAGCGCGCGGCCTGCAGCAAACCGGCACAGGCAGCAAGGGGCTCGCTTCAGGTGCTCGGCATCAACGCCGTGTGCGCCCACCTGAAAGAGCAGCTCATGACCTCCTACAGGCTGGAGCACGGGAGCGCCCCGCTGCGGCGGATGCACGTCAATCAGATGCAGTGCACCGCGGACGGCGCCGTGCGTGCGTACATGGTGTTCTCCAACGACACCGGGTCGACTGGGAGGGGCGGGTACTACAACCCTCGACGCCGCTTCTTGGTCGATGAGGAGGCTGCCGTGGCCGATGGGCACTGGGACTCCATTCGCGGCGTTCTCTGCCTCAGGGCGTGCCGGGTGGTGCGCTCGGCGGCGCCGTCTGCTCTGGCGGTGCGAGAGCACGAGTGCGGGATCAGGATGAGCTTCTGGTTCCCGGCCGTGTGGACGTTGCGGTACCGGAGCGTCGTGGCCGGGATGCTTTGGAACTCGACACAAGAAACCACGGGCGACAACGACGACGCTGCTCTGACCTCCGGTGCCATTTCTGCGTCGAGCATCGATACCGACAACAACAGAAGCAACTTCACTGATATGAAGTACAACTACAACGACACGATGCTTGAGGAGGCGAGGGAGCATTACCTGAAAATCAACAAGGAGAAGATCAAGGTGCCACAGTCATTTCCGGCTAACTATACTTACCGTGACTTCGAGTTTCATTACCACGGGCACGGACACGACGTGTCGAGTGGACAATCCTACCCAGTCACAATCGGTTCTGTGATGGTGTACGGGGAAAGGCTGGCTGCCGATGATTCTTTCTCACAGCATGCGATGGCTGACATGAAGCACGATCTGCTGAGTGTGAGTTACGACATACACCATTATGCTCCACCTGACAATTGGGTGAGACCTACGAATTGGTCTTACTCAGTTAGCCTTCACGAAGAACGAATATCAGCTGAGGGTGTTTATGATCCGAAGAGGGGCCTGCTATCCATGATCGGTTGCCGAGAGCACAACGGTTCGACCGACTGTCGGATACTTGTAACAGTGCATTTTGCCTCCCTTGAGGCCATGGCGCAGGGGCACGGCAGAGGAGTAATAAGCAGCCTCAGAGAAAAGACCGATCGCCTTTTCTTCGAGAAGATCAACATCCAGTTGTACGGGATGTACTCCAACCAATTATCGGAGGCGATATCAAGGATGGACCTGGAGAGCATCATGTTGGTGGCTTCCACGACGATGTCGTGTGTCTTCACCATCCTGCAGATCCTCTACATCAAGAAGAACCCCGAGGCGGCTCGGGCAACGTCGATCACTATGCTCGCCATCCTCACACTTGGGTACCTCACCCCTCTTGTGCTCAACTTCGAGGCCATGTTCATGAGCAGGAGGAGCAGGTACTTTCCGTACCCGATGGGCGGGTCGCTTGAGATGAATGAGGTGATGTTGAGGGTGCCTATTCTCATCGCCTTCCTGCTGCATCTGCGCCTCCTTCAGATGACGTGGTCCGGCCGCCGGAGATCGATCGACCAGAGCGACTCCACAACGCCGTCACTCGTTGTGTCTGAGAGGATTGTGCTGCAAATATGCCTGCCGTTGTACCTACTCGGGGCAGTCCTGGCCACGATCATCCACGTGATCAACGTCCGTGCCGCATGGGAGGATCCACTAGTCGTTCGGATCGGCGGAGAGCCAGCCACGATTTGGGAGGACCTCGTGTCATACGCGGGGCTGATACTGGACGGCTTCCTGCTCCCTCAGGTAATCTTGAACGCGTCCTTGGCAGGCTCCGGAGTTCGAGCGATCTCGCCATGGTTTTACATAGGGTGCACCATGATCCGCTCGATGCCTCATGTGTATGATGTAGTCAGGGGTCACATCTATGAGCAGAGCATAAGCCCCTCCGACGTATACGCGAACCCTCGTGGCGACCTCTTCGGTGTCGCTTGGGACATCGTTATACCATGTGGAGCAGCGTTGTTGGCCACGTTGTTGTTCTTGCAGCAGCGACTTGGAGGTGCCGCGTCGCTTCCATCACAGAGGAGGAGATCAGGTGGATACGAGTTGGTCTCTAACCTCTAGCTTAATTAAAACAGGGCAGTTCTCCTTCCAGCGAAGAAAATGTACCTCGGTATATTGTTGAAAGATCTCGTCTATATGCTCTTCAACATTTTACTGGATAAAAATTTGTAATCGATGTTCTTTTTCGTAAGAATACAATGAATACACACATAGCCCTCACTGGTTTGCCACGTTGTGTCCATGCCATCTTCGCTGATTGGCCACTGCATCACTCGAGCAAGATATGCTGGACATACAGGAATTTTGCAGTACATTAACCAAAATATCAACAGATTTAGGAAAAACGTACTACCAAAAATACTGTCCCTCTTGTTTTTTAAGAGTTGGTAATTGTACTTTACTTGTTATTCTCGTTCAGCAATCAACAGGGTCAAACATCAAAAAAATCAAATATTGTTGGATATCTTGACTGAAAAAAAATCTACATCTTGAGCCAATACTAATATGTCTATACGACGTGTATCTTGACAGTACGGGCACCTACAAGTACTATTTGATACCGGCGTCAAATTTTTCTCAAATTTTCCCCAACATATGTGGTGTTAAATCTCCCAAAAAAAAATACTCCTTTTGTCCCATAATACAAGACAAGTTTCTCTTGTTGGTACAATTTCAGATAGCACAAACAAATGTATGTTTTGTAGAGTTTTCTCTCTGAAGAAAGGACATGGCATTTGTCTTAGTGAACAAAAGAAATCCATTGCATCCAATTGGCTGTTCAGTTTGCTGTCCAGATATCAATTATCACATTGGGGCAAAATATGAACTGAAAAGAAATGAAACTTAACAATAGATATGGCTCACCTGCAGAATATTGAACTAACAACATAATATCCTAAGGACAGGGTAGAATGGTTCCGAAATTCCTTGCCAAATTTGCACCATATGGTTCTGGAAAATTGCAACAATATGGTCTAAAGTAAGAATGCGGTACTTTTAACTTAATTTGAATTAACACAGTACAATAATCCTAACTCAATTTGAAATGACACTGATCCTATAGGCAGCTGCAAGCTAGGAAAATTTTCGGACCTGTGCTAGTCCTAGAAATTTGGAACAATATGGTCTAAAGTAAGTGTGCAGTACTTCTAACTTAAGACATGTATAGGCAGAAAACATTTTATTGACAGCAAAAGACAGCTGGAGAATCAAATAACATTTTATTGACCCTAAACCCATTTTGATTTTGCAAAAGACAGCTCGAGAATCACATAACTACGTTTTTTCCACTGTCTAAAGAACGCAGCAACAATTCAAAATTCAGTTGTAATCTTCAGGAAGCACTGCTTCGAGCCATTGACAACAATTTGCTAGAGCTTTTCCTGCATTTTTTTCTAATCTAATAAATCTTAGCATTTCAACCACACATCAGAACCAAATCCTAGCCCAAGGACTAACTGTTTTTGCAGCTGGACCGAAGCTAAATTGCAACAGCAAGAAGCTAACCCTAACTCTAAAGCACACCAGAAGAAGAAGTAGTGGTGGTGGTACCTTGTGGTCGGGCTGAGTTCAAGATGCGGCTCCGGCGAAGGCCAGCACCGGGCGCCGCGTCGTCCTGATGCCGGTCCAGCAAGGGGGGCAGCGGAGGCGAGGCAGCACGGGCGCAGGCAGGCGGCGGAGAAGAGGCGCGGCGAGCTCGGGTGGCCTTCGAGGCTGAGAAGAGGAAGAAGGCGGCGGTGGTGAGCACGCGCAAGCGTGGCGGCCAGAGGGAGGCCCCGCCGGCCAGAGGACGGCGGGCGCGCGGCCCTCTCCTCCTCCAGCGCGGAGACCCGGCGGCGTGGGTAGGGGCACGACAGCCGCGGGCTCGGTGGCATGGGCAGGCGGCGGCCGGTGGCATGGCCAGGCGACGGAGCGGCCGCAGCGCGCGCGACCTTCTCCTCTGGCGCGGCCGCAGAGGCGAGGAAGGGGTCGGCGGCGGCGGCGCGACGACTGTGTCGCCTCACCCCGGGCGTTCGGTCTGTTCGGTTTGCTCGGTCCGGTCTTTTCGGTCATCCAAAATTTTGGTCATCTAGAAACGCTACCCGAATTATGGCCAGTCTTTTCGGTCTTTTTGTATTCGGTCTTCGGTCTTTTCGGTCTGGTCTTCGGTCATGACCAAATAGACCAAAAAAGGAAATAACAGCAACACAATCTCTTGTTATATTTAGCTCATCCTCATAGTTATATTCCTTCAGCTCATCCTCATGTTCAAATGTCATCTACAAAAAGACAGCAACACAATCTCTTGTTTAGATGCCAATACAGAAATATATAATCATAAGCATGCGTACCACTAGCAGTCTAGCACTAGCAGAGTAGTCTAGCACTAACCACTAAGCCTGATCTAGCACAGTCCGGCAACAAAATTACAGGGAAACAAGAACCAAGCTTGCTGTGTGCTTGGCATGCGTACCACAATCTCTTGTTCTAGTAGACATGGGAGGAGGCGGAGAATGGATGGAGGTCGCTGGTTCCAGGCGGCAAGATGCATGGATACGTATGCGTACCACAAAATTCTAGGGAAACAAGCGGCGGGGATAGAGTTAGGTCATGGAAACGAGCGCTAGTGCTGAAAGTGGGGAAAAGAAGTAGGGAACTAGGCCTCGATGGGCTGTGCTACATGCTAGAGTACACGAGTTGGGCTTGAATGTCTAATTCGCATCGCTAGTTCGGTCCCTTCGGTCATTTCGGTTCTCAGCTCGTGATAACCGAACAGACCGATATTATTTCGGTTACTTGATTCTCAGGACCGATATTATTTCGGTTACCAGAAATTCTGGATATTTCGGTTTCGGTCCCGGTCTTTTCGGGTTCGGGCTTCGGTTTCGGTTTTTTGTGCCCGGGGTGAGTGTCGCCTGGTCGCGAGAGGAAGACGGGTGGGAGAGCGAGTTGTGCCGACTTTGTTGCACGGAGGTCCTTGCCGTTTCAGGAATTTGCGAAACAGTCTTTCCGAGGGGGTTTCGTGTAAATTTGTGCGCCAAAAACCGTGCGTGGTTGGTGACCGGTTGGGAACCGGTTCCACCGGCTGGCGACCGGTATACGTGGCAGTATGTGTTTGGTAGAAAATAGGAGGGCACTGTAGAGTTTACAGTACCAGGGTTTGGGGGTGGCGTGGACGACTTGTGGCCGTCGGATGGTGCGGATCGGACGGCCAGGAATTGCGGGCGACGTGGAGGGTGTGGTCTGGCGTGGTGAATCTAGCTAGCCTTTATATATAGTAGTATGTCCAAAAGAGGCCCTATATTGGACATCTCATATTATGGAACCGAGGGAGTTGGTCTCACCGTAGATTATATGTATGTAGAATATTCTCAATTCTCATTTCTCTTTCCAAACCCACTTCTCACCTCTTTCCCGTAAAGTCTTCCACGAACCTAAACACAGATTTAGCATGGTCAATCAGCAGTCAATCTAAGGGTCAGTTTCAATCGCGTGAAAGAATATATTTCGGCCGGCAATCTTTTCTAGATTCTAGATGACCTTTTGGATCCCACATGGCTCCAGTAAGCAACTTTGACAGTTATTCTTTGTACGAATATGTAACTAAATAATTAGTATAAAATTTTATATAGCCTGAAAGCAAAAAACCTAAAAACCGGCAGCATTTTTTATATCGAATCCGACTGTATGATTTTTATCTAACAAATCTAATGGTTTATTGCCCACAAAAATCTAGTAATTTATAGTTAATTACTGGTCAAAGATAGACAAGTTTATCCAACAATATATTTTGGGGAAGATAGTACGAATTTATGTATGTATGTATGAGAATAATTAAACACTGGAATCGTGGGAGGAAAAACCACACGATGTTTGCCGTGAGATCTGGAGGAATGGTTCCCAAAAAAAATGGAGCAATACGAAGACATGGCGAAGGGATCACTTCCAAATTTTGGCACAGGAAAGATATACTAGATAGTAGACAAGAAATGTGCGGTGTTCAAAATAGCAACATGTACAAAATATCTACCACAACCTACAGTACCATATTTATTGACTTTCAGTAGTGTTGCTTTTGTTTTAAATAAAAGTTGCTAATTACACTTTGGGATGATGGCTTGAACTCCTCTTTCATGCTCGTTCTCATTCAACCGGTCGTCAGAAAATAACAAACTGTCGGCCATCTTGACTGAAGCAGCGAGTACAGAAAAATCCACCAAAGACAGCACTATTACGGTGTAATTCTGAGCCAATACAAATAAGAATGGTCGATGTGGTTCTTGACAGTGAATGAGACAAATCTTCATTTGCAGTAGTACTCCAAAATTTATCGCACTTGTTACAGATAACAAAACACTCCATGCGCAGGAAATACCGTCTGTAATCATTGTGTTCCTTTTCCACTAGGAACCATTTGTATATTTTCTTGCTTCCATCCTTGCAGAACCAAAGAAAAGAAATAAGCCTAGTTTTCACAATTAAATCATAATGAGGGCAACATCAATAGAATGTAATTATGCAAATGACGTGGGTGAACTAATGCCGGGTACCTATCCAGTAATCCATTGAGTTAAAAGGTAAAATAAATAATAACACTAGAGATGAGTTATGTATCCGACATGGATCCTAGTATCCTACACATAAGAGCATCTAAATTCATGAATTTAATATTTTTACCACAATTATATGGAAGTTGAGTGAGAAGCGGGATAGTACCATGAGGATGGGCTATTGCTCAAGAGTTTTGAGATCCATCAAGTTCGTTGCTCAGCATATGATGCAGAAGAATATCAACCGTGTTACCCTTTGACCTCACACTACAACACGTAAATGATAAGGCTGCATGTCTGCCACACAGTATGTTATTATATAACAGCAAATAATAATGATGTGCATTACCGCATAGACCGGGATTTGTTTATTCCTCCAGTTGTAGCATTCTGTAGGGGGTGGAGAGTACAGTAAGAATATCAGCCATCTCAATCCAGATATGAAGTAGCATAAACATCTCACCTGGATATCAGATTCTCCAGCCTTCTCCAGTTCCATCTCAGCAAAAAATGCCTCCAACACAAATGCTATAATCTGAGAAGAATATACAATTTATATAGTCAGTAACTAAACATCTAATAACAACAATAACAAGCTACAATTCTAGTAAGTATTTACTTCTCAACAAAGGTCTAAGCATGCCCAGATCAGTCATTGAAGTTCTAATATTAGTGCCATCAGTTGGATGAACAAAAAGAAACAAAACCAGGATCTTACCAAATTAAGCAGCAGTAATATTGAAATAAGGTAAAAGCTGACAAAATAAATCAGGCTCCAAGAACTTCCAGTCAGTTGCCAATAGCTCTGGAAATATGAGAAAGAAGGATAAAGAAACACCAGTTAGCAACTACAAAAGATTTGTTCAGCACTTTTACAGAGGTATTCTAAAATTGTTGAAAGCAGAGAAAGAAGGATACACACAGGTTAGCAAATACAAAAGATTTGTTCAGCACTTTTACACAGAGGTATTCTAAAAAATTGTCGAAGGCATTATGCGGACAATCCTGACCACATAAGTTCATTTTAAGAAAGAGCAATATTTTTACCTCCATCCATACTTGCCAATTGCCCAACACTAACAAATTGAACAGAGTTACCATACCACTTGGGTAGTCATTGAAGTTAAAAAGAAGATAGCTGAATATGTCAAGGCCAAAAATGCAAAAATTATGTGAAACAAATAAATTTCAAAAACATGGTTTAGTTCAGTAATAGCAGTTATGTGGGCCATGACAAAGGATAAGAAAAATTACCATTGCATGCTTCTGGTCCATTTTGGCTTGCTATTTATATCTTTTTGTACTACAGATATATTATTTCCTCATATAATTGTGGTTCTTTGGTGTTCTATTGTAACACCCCGGCCCACCCCCGGGCCGGGCAGCTCTCTAGAGATCTAGGATCTCTAGACTGGCCCCAAAGATCAACACTAGTCTTTTCTGCGCACTTTGTTCTCACTCGTGCGCACCCGGGAACAAGTTCCCGGTCGGTCACGCTCCGGGCCAAGCACGCGTGAGCTTCCGGAAAAGAAGTTGCAACTTGTTGATATGAGTATCCTATCAATCCTATTAAGCCCTAGGCAAGGATCTCACATCTATTAAAATTAAATTATTGCTCCATGCAAAATTGCAAATCTGTATGGGAACACCTCTTTTCAGACCGACATTATTTTACCGATCCAAGGCAGTACGGCCAGTAAGTGCATAAACAGTTCCCAGTGGAATCCCAGCAGAGGAACAAGAACAAAAAGGATACTCATTACTGAAGAGGTCGGTTTCTTCCAGTGTTGGGTTTCCTGCATACACAAGGCCACCAAAAATCTGCAAATGAAAGATACTAAACTATCAGTTCACAAATATTAAGTAAGATGTCAAAAGTGTGGCATTTTAACACATAATGTGCCCAGTTCAGATCGGGATGAGTTCAACTCAAACAACAGTAGTACATTAGTACATGGATAAGCTGTGAAAAAAATAGCAATCACTGGCGTAAATAAACAGATTGTTGTATGTAGCAGATAATCGTCCAAATAACGTTGTATGTAGCAGATAATCGTCCAAATAACAAACTGAATCATCAACTTAGCATACAAAAAATCCAACCTGCAAACCAAGGGAGCAGTACATGCAAAGAACACAGAATACGATCCCCAAATATGGCATCAAACTAGACATCAGAGTAAGGAATGTCGCAATAAATGCTCTGAAACGTTTAACTTGGAGCAAAATTCTCGTTAAGCGCAACACTCTTCCAAGGAGAAGATACCGAATCCTGTTATGAAAACATCAAAGGAAAACAAGTTACACATCTGAGGGCGAGATTGCAACTGAGCAACAAGATTTCTTATATTCTTTCAGATTGGATGTCTCCTCGAAAGATTTTAATTTTTAAGTAATTCCAACAAGTACGCTCAGGACATCACTTCATATAGCTCCGTATGGTACCATCATGAAGCATACTGTAGTTTGTTTAGTTGGCTTGATTCTAGCCTTGTGGGCCTTTTCACAGATCATGCAGTTTACGACTGGGTTTTGACCTGAATGCAAGCTCTAATCATAAAGCCTATGAAGATCATTCATTTTGTTTCCAGAAATTAAAAATTATAAAAGATATTAGAAAGATTGATCTATATTCATGACGACTTCATCAAGTGTGATTGTTAGCTGTGTAGTTCCTATCCAAATAGTTTCTAACTTGTAACCGCCACGTAGTGTTGCAAATATTTTTGGCAACTAACTACATGGCATTGATCACAAGTATAGAGTTTTTCGGGGGGGGGGGGGGGGCTTGCCGTAATCTGGTCGCTTTGGCTATGTAGAAATGACGAGGTTTTCAATGGTAAGAACTTTTCTCTTATGCAGGTCATCTACCTCTGTACACATATGCTTCGTTTATGGTCGTCTCTACAAGGTGTGGAGTTTTGTGACCTATTTATGGAGGTGTATACACGGTTGGAGGATGCGGCGAGGATTTTTTTTACCCCACATGGGTGGCAGCGTGATCTTGAGATTGGCCCCCCAATTCCATAGGCGTTCTACGAGCTCTCTATGATTCTTGCAATCGTAGTTTTTATTTCCTTTTGATATTTCCTTTGGTTGTGTGCATCTTTCCTATGCAGAGCCTGGGTGTAACCTAATTTGTATCCTCGCGATAGTATGAGTAATAAAATGCCCTTTATCAAAAAAAGCTATGTAGTTCCTCCTTTATATGTACGTATGTGTATTGTAGCCCGTTGGCCCAATACCAATACAAGGTTCATTTTTCTAACAGGCCGGAACTTCTGGCGATTTGCAGCATGCTAGCGCTCTTCGGTGATGCATCGGGGATGCATAATAACTTCACCAAGTGCCCGGTCTCCCCCATTGCCTGCCTAGAGGAGTTGGCCCTTGAGGCGGCGGAGGTTATGGAGTGCTGGCGCCCTTCCCCATTAAGTACCTCGGGGCTTGGGATCCCCCTGGCTACGCCACTTACCCAGAGACACCTTCCAGCCCCTCATGGACCGCACTGCGGACCGGTTGCCCACCTAGAAGGCTTCCATAATGGCGAAGGCGGGTCGTCTCAGTTCTCACTCTCGTTAAGTCGGTGCTTACGATGATCCACTCCATCAGATCATGGTTTTGGACCTCACTAACAAAGTCCGGGATTCCTTTGGGCTGGTAGGGCCTGTTAGAGTTGTGTCAAATATGTGTGTAGGGCTACAATTGGAGTGGATTACATGGATGGGCTCAAGTGTTGGAGTCGAACACTTGTAACCCGAGCCTAATATATAACTATGGGTAGTCAAAATAGACAAGAGGAAGCGGGTAGGCTAGACACAAGATAACGAAGGGGACGGTCCGGCTCCCGTGACAAGGGTGACCGGATCGACGTGGCAGGGTGATCGAGATGCATCTGATGGCCTCGGTGGGCTTGTTGTCGACCGTACTATGTTAATTTAGTACATGGGGAGGAGCGCTCTCGTAGTCATGCCGGGCGATGTAGGCATTGACCGCTGAACCTTGTTAACAAATATAATCTCTCGTCTACTTTATGCAATGATCTAAGTGCGTATTGTTAGAGATGCATAGTCCCATTTTATGTATATCCCCATTGTATAAGGGGTTTCCTGCACTTTGCCTCACATATAGAAGTATTGACCTTTGGCCCCTCTGAATACTAGTTGCTCATTTCTCCAACATGGAATCAGAGACCAGTTAGGGGCTCCTCGCACGTAGCAACTCCGTGCCAAGTCCACCTCCGCCGTCGCTAGCTTGTCTGACTGGCGCTGCTTCTCCCTCCTTGCACTTCTCTTTCTACTCGAAATCAAGCTGAGGTAGACTGCCCTCTCTCTTCTCTGCCCGCTGCAGTCTAGCTGTTGGTCGCCAGTCGGGCCACCACCGCCCAGTTGTAGCCCAGCATCTCCCCTTCCCCGGCCGCTGCCGGATCTTCCCTTTCCCGTGTTGCGCGCTTGATCTCAACTCTGGTGAGCGTTAAATTAAAAAAATAAAAAAAGAGAAGGTATTATATCCTCGTCGGGCTATGGTGTTGTCCCTTGCTGCCCAGTGATCTTTGATGGTACCAACTATGCTGGGTTTGAGGCTTTATGCGCATCCACATGTGCGGCCTTCTACTCTGGGGTGTTCTCTCTCACAAGGTTTCTTGTTCGCCACACCCGTTGCTCCTGTGGTTCCTATCCCGCCGACGCCACCGGTTCTTGCCGCTAATGCTTCTCAGGCTGGCTGATAGAGATGCAACCAAGTGTGTTGATGATGCTGCAGTTGGATCAAATTTCACGAGTGCTCCTTCCACCTACCGGGATGCTCTGGCTGCTTACACTCAGTGGTGCACCGAGGATGCTCGTGCTGCAGTTGTTCTCACTTCCAGTGTTCTACCTCAGTTTGCCTCTGAGTTTATGGGTCTCAGTACTGTTGCTGAGATGTGGTCTTACCTTCGTCAGCGCTATCAGCCCTCTGTTGATGCTCTCTACTTATCTATGGTACGTCAAGAGTATGCTCCTCAGTAGGGTGATTCCACTATTGTTGAGTTCAACACACAGAGTTGTGCCATCTCGTGTCAGCTTGACTCCCTCCGCACTATTGTCTGCGGTACCTGCCCATGCCACGAGACTGACTTGGAGTTTCAGCGTGTCTTTGAGTTCTTGTCTCGGCTCCGTAGGGAGTTTGAGCCCCATCGGGCTAACTTGCTTGCTCGTGGCCGTGTTCCTATCTTGGATGTACTTTCAGAGCATCGCGCTAAGGAGACACACCTCTGTGGTGCTACTTTCCTTGAGGTTCCCTCCGTGCTAGTTGTCTGAGCTCTTACTATGCCGCCTGCTGGTACGATGTCGTCTGCTCGCTCCACTGCTCCACCGCTCCTACCCACCCACGCCCTCCTTCTGGAGGAGAGGGTTGACCTCACTCCCGCATCTACTGCGGCTACTGCTCGAACCTAGGTCACCTTCGAGTCTGATTGTCACAAGAAGCAACGGGACATGCGCAACACCAGTGGGCGCACCTCTTCTGCTGAGACTCGTGCTTCTTCTGCGACTCCCTCTCACACTTAGCAGGATATTGTTCTGCTCAAGCGTCTACTGGCTTCCTCTGATTCTTCAACAGGTACTACAAGCAATGTGACTGCTGCTTCCACCACTGAGCCACCGCCGCCTACATGGGTTCTGGATTCTGGAGCTTCTTTTCACATATCTTCTGATTCTTCCGCCTTGCTTTTCTTCAATGTTCTCACTGCTGATGGCACACCTCTTCCTGTTGCTAGTCGTGGCACTCTTTCTACCCCGTCTTTTTCTGTTCCGAAAGTTTCTTATGTCCCCCGCCTTACCATGAATCTCTCTTCCGCTGCTCAGCTTACTGAATATGTTTGTCGTGTTATTCTTGATGTCGACTCTTGCTCTGTCTAGGATCGTCGCACCAAGGCTCTGGTTGGGTCTGGCCCTCGGCACCGTGAGTCTCAAGGTCTTTGGGGGTTAGACTGGCTTCGTGTTCCTTCCACCGCCCACACCCGCCAGTTCACATGCTCTCGCCACTATCGCTTCCTTTAAGTAATAGCATCATCAACTTGGTCATATTTGTGGTTCTCGTTTGTCATCTTTAGTTCGTCAAGGTCTTCTCGGGTCAATCTCACGAGATATGTCTTTACAGTGTCATGGTCGTAGACTTAGCAAACAAACTCAATTACCTTATCCTACTCGTGAGTCTGTATCTCAGCGTCCCTTCGACTTAGTTCATTCTGATGTATGGGGTCCCACTCCCTTCTCTTCGAAAGAGGGTCATCGCTACAATGTTATCTTTATTGATGATTTCTCTCGCTACCTTGGCTTTATTTTATGACTTCTCGCAGCAAGGTTCTCTCTATATAAGCTGCCATGGTTCACACCCAGTTTTCCACGCCTATTTGTGTGTTTCGTGCTGACTCGGCTGCCATGGTTCACACCCAGTTTTCCACACCTATTTGTGTGTTTCGTGCTGACTCGGCTGGTGAGTATATCTCCCAGATGTTGTGTGGCTTTCTTGCTGAGCAGGGTGCTCTCGCCTAGATCTTTTGTCCTAACGCTCATGCTCAGAATGGCGACGCTGAGCGCAAGCATCGCCACCTCCTTGAGATGGCTCGTGCAATGATGATCGCTGCCTCTCTTCCACCTCACTTTTGGGTTGAGATCGTTTCAGCTTCCACCTATCTCATCAACATTCAGCCATCGGCTGCTGGCATTCCTATGGAGCGTCTCATGCTCAGAATGGCGACGCTGAGCGCAAGCATCGCCACCTCCTTGAGACGGCTCGTGCGATGATGATCGCTGCCTCTCTTCCACCACACTTTTGGGTTGAGACCGTTTCAGCTTCCACCTATCTCATCAACATTCAGCCATCGACTGCTGGCATTCCTATGGAGCGTCTCTCTGGTCGTTCTCCTGACTACTCGGCACTTCAACTGTTTGGTAGAGTATGCTATGTTCTTGCCCCGCGCGAACGCAACAAATCGACTGCTAGTGTGTCTTTCTTGGATACAGAGATGAGCACAAGGGATATCAATGTTGGGATCCTGCTGGTCGTCGGATGCGTATTTCACAAGATGTGACTTTTGATGAGTCTCACCCATTTTACCCGCATCCTTCCTCCTCCACCTTTTCCGTGGCGGACATATCTTTTCTTATCCTTCTTGACACACCTCCCTTTGTGCCTCATGTCCCTACTCCTCCTCTTAGTCCCATTGTTCCCGATACACCACCGTCCACCCTCCCCACTCTTCTCCTCCCTCTCCACCTACCTCTCGGGTGCGTCCTCCCCTTTCTCCTTTTCCTCTCCATTATTCCCATCGTGCTCGCATTGCGGACGATGCTACCAACGTGCCTTCTAGGGCACCGTCTTCCCGGTTTCTGCTGGTTCATAACCTCCATGCTCGGCCTTGCCTCCCACATGATAGCTATTATCTTGACCGTTATGGTCTTTCGGTTGTTCTTGAGCCCACTTCTTATCGGGATGTTGTTGCTCATCCAGAATGGCAGTTCGCGATGGCAGAGGAGATTACCACACTTGAGCAACTGGCACGTGGGATCCGGTTGCCTCTCCTCCTGGAGTTCGTCCCATCACGTGCAAGTGGGTCTATAAGATTAAGACTCGCTCCTATGGTTCTCTTGAGCATTACAAAACTCATCTTGTGGCTCGTGGCCTTCAACAAGAGCAGGGACGCGACTATGATGAGACATTCGCTCATGTGGCCCACATGACCACTATCTGCACTCTCCTTGATGTGGCTTCTAATCGTCATTGGTTTGTGTCTCAATTTCAGAATGCTTTTCTCAGTGGTGAGTTGCGTGAGGAGGTTTACATGCAGCTACCACCAGGGTATTCAGTTCCTGATGGTATGGTCTGCCGCCTTCGGCGCTCCCTCTATGGCCTTAAACAAGCCCCTCGCGTGGTTTGAACGTTTCGCCTATGTGGTGACTGTCGATGGCTTCCCGCCTAGCGACCACGACTCAGCGTTATTTGTCCACACCTCTAATTGTGGTCGGACTCTTGTCCTTCTATATGATGATGACATGATCATCACGGGCGACGACTCAGAGTACATTGCCTTTGTTAAGGCCCGCTTCCGTGAGCAGTTCCTGATGTCTGATCTTGGTCCACTTCGCTACTTTCTCGGGATTGAGGTTTTTTCTACCTCTAATGGCTTCTTCATCTCCCAAGGAAAGTACATCCAGGATCTTCTTGCTCTTGCCGCTCTTGGTGATGAGCGCACGGTTGTGAATCTTATGGAGCTCAACTTTCACCTTCGTGATCCCGTTGTTGATCCCACGCGCTATCGCCACCTGGTTGGGAGCCTTGTCTATCTAGCAGTCATTCGTCCAGATATATCCTATCCTATCCATATCTGAGTCATTTCGTTTGCTCCCACCTTGGTCCACTATAGTCACCTCCTACGTGTTCTACGTGGGTTGGTGATGAGCGCACGATCTCTCACCGTATTTTCTTTCCCCAATCCAGCTCCCTACAGCTCGGCCTATTCTGATGCTACGCGGGTTGGTGATCCTTCGAATCGCCGCTCTCTTCTTACTGCGTTTTTCTTGGTGGTTCTCTCGAGTGAGAAATAGACTGCGGTTTCCCGCTCGAGTGCAGAGGCTGAGTTGCGAGCGATGGCTCTCTCGACGGCTGAGGTGACCTGGTTACGCTGGTTACTGGAGGATTTTGGTGTTTCTGCCACTGCACTCGACTCCTCTATTGTCAGACGTGACCCAGTGAAGCATGAGCTCACCAAGCACATCGGTGTAGATGCCTCCTTTGTGCGTGCTACTGTGCAGGATCAGATTCTCGCTCTTCAGTATGTGTCTTCCGAGTTATCGTTGGCAAATTTCTTCACGAAGGCCCGACTAGAGCGCATCATGGATTATTTCTCTCCAAACTCAGTGGGTTAAACCCGCCATGAGTTCGAGGGGGGTGTTAGAGATGTATGCTCCCCTTTTCTGTATATCCCCATGTATAAGGGGTTTCATGCACTTTGCTGCACATGTACATGTATTGGCCTTTGGCCTCGTGTAAATACTAGCATGGACGATGGTCACTACCACATCAAGTGGTCCAGAGTTTGTCGCCTGTTATGCTATAGCGACCTACGGATTCCCTGACCTCGCCCATAAGCCATCGGCCATAGGGTTTGATGGATCCGGAGGATGCAGACCGACCCCACGCGACCTTGGCGTGGGCTCGATATGCAATTTTCGAGAGATAGATGGGAGTGTTTGATGCGTCTACCCAGATGCTGATTGGTGATGGTTCCACCGCTATTTTCTGGCACGACTGGTGGCTGGATGGGAAGGCCAGTAGGCTATCCGAGAGGTAGAGGCAGAGCTCTTTGTGTTGATCCCCAAGCACGCTCGGAAGCGGCGGACCGTTCGACAGGCGCTCGAGGACCGTCCTTGAATTTCTGTCATTAGTTTGGCAGTACGTCCAGTTGTGGGTGGGTGTCGTGACGCTCATCTTTTTTTTTGCGAAACACAGTACAACGCAGGCGCTCATATACACGAGCACACACTCACCCCTATGAACGCACGCACACACACCCTACCCCTATGAGCACCTCCGAGAGACCGAGTCGGCGGGTCGAGTCTTGAGATTGACGAAGTCACCACGGGCGCCTCGCTATCGACGGGAACGTCGCCTCCCACTGAAAATATTCCGCCTTAAATGAGAAACACCAGCGTCAAACCTGGGGTTTGAACTCTGGTGGGCTGGGGTACAACCACCCTCCTAACCATCTTGCCACAGGCAAGTTCTCGTCGTGACGCCCATCTCGCGGTGGTGATAGATGCGTTGGTCTGGCGATTGATGGTTGATGCCTAGTACTCTTCCAAGTCTTGCTACAAAACCCTCTTTCAGGGGCTTATTGTATCAAGGTCTTGGAAGCTTAACTGGCGCACGCGACCCCTTTAGTCAAGTTATTCATCTAGCTGGGCCACCAGGATCGATGTTGGGCTCGTGAACTGCTGGTGAGAGGAGGCCTTTAGCATCCCCTGAGGTACATGTTGTATGATCAATCCGAGTACATCATAGCACACCTGCTACGAATGCCCCTTCTCGTGGAGTATTTGGCATGAGCTGCTCTCTTGGATGCGATCCACGCTAGATCTCATGTTGCCGAATGACTTTGCAGAATCGTGGTCGCATGCCCTTCGATCCACCCTCGCGCTCCGCGCAAGGGCACCTCTCCGGTGATTATGCTCTCAGGATGCCGGGGCATACCTAGGTTCAGCTATCAGGGGTCACAAGACACCGGGTCAAACCCATTTTCTTTGATAAAGTACATGTATTTGTAGTGAGTGACAACCCAAATACAAATGAAAAATATGAACGACAAAGTACATGTATTTGAAATAAAAGGTCGCATGCATCTATTCGATGCAGAGGCCTGGATATCCACATTTCAAAAAACAGTAGGCGCGCGTTTGGTGGCCTGCAGACGCCCAGACCAGGCCGGCTGGGCCAGGCCAGCGCGAACTGCAAAGCAGCGTCGTGCCAGGCTGGCTCTCTGGCGAGCGCAACATGTCCTGAAACTGCACAGCAGTTGCACGCGTGGAGAAGGGCGGGAGATGCCGCATCAATTCCCGCACCACTCTCTCTCTCCTCTCACTCGTTCCCCTCACCGCCCAACTGCCCTCTCACGTCCCATCACGCTCTGACTGACGCGACCAAGGAGACCGATGGCCAGTGCTCCTCCTCCGCCGCCTCCGCCCGCCATGGATCCCGCCGGCGTCGCCCATCCCTGACCATCGGCGACGGTAGCTCGCGCTGTCAACGATTTCGAGGCGAGGACGGGTCGCAGCGCGTCGGCGGCCATTGACCCCACCCGTCTTCCTTCTCTCAATCGCCCCTCCCCGGTGGCGCAGGCCACGAGCGCCGCCGCTCGGGCGGCAGCGCCATCAAGCTCCACTCTCGGCCCGAAATCTTGCAGCAGGGCACGTACGAGCCCCGGGGTGGATACGCCATAAGGAGGGCGGCGATGTTGGCGGCGCAAGCGGCCTCAAGCACCCAGCCTCGTGAGCCGTCGGCTGGATTCCCCCCAAGGCCGCGTTACTCCCCCGCGCCGCCGTCTCCCCTTGGACCCGGATCTGGGATGCAAGCGGCCGACATTTCCGCTCAGCCAGCCTCTTCACCTTCGTCTTCTCCAACTCCGGCGTCTGTAATAGACAATGCCATTGATCCTTGCAAGCTTGCTCCGGACAGTGCCATTGATCGTTGCAAGCTTGCAAGGAACAATGCCATTGAGCTTGCAATGGACAATGCCATTGATCCTTGCAAGATTGCTCCGGACAGTGCCATTGATCGTTGCAAGCTTGCAATGGACAATGCCATTGTTCCTTGCAAACTTGCTCCGGACATTGGCATCGATCCTTTGCAGCCTTGCATTGGTCGTTTGTCATATGACTAACTGTCGTGCTTCTTTATTCGCAGAGCTGGGAGGCGTTGTGTGACATGACGCCTACTCCTCCAGACGATCTTCAGGACATCATCTACCACAACACCGATGTTTAAAGGGCAGTTGTGCAAGGCTTGGAGGACGATGTCAAGGAGATGGAGCGCAATAACTACGAAGGGCAGAAGACTAGAGGTCGTCCTCCACGCCTGTGAAATTATCCAGCCGAGGAGATGCCGCGGCGCTTCTATGTCGAGCTCAGCTACTCCGACATGAGGGCCATAGTCCTTCCTTCTGAACTGAAGCCCCTGCTGGTGAAGAAGCTCAACCTCAAGCCGTCCAAGACTCAGCCTCAGCCCAAAGCCTACGTGCCAATCCGGTGGTCAAAGTGTTGTGAGTACTTCGTGCAGGTTCAGTGGTTCCAGGAGGACCTCGTCATCTTCAAGGGCTAGAGGGAGTTTGCCAGGGAGAAGGACATGGACATTGGCGACGTCGTGGTGTTCAAGTACCACGATAGAGGCTTCGACATCAAGCTCTTCCAGCACGACACCTCCACTAAGAAGATGTTCGAGTGTGAGTACCATCGCAGGGCTTGATCTCCAACAGTTCAGTTCAAGTAGAAGAAGAAGTGGTTTGTGGGGATGATGTTCGAACCCTCATATTTTGGGCCAGGGGCTCAGCCCAAAGCCTACGTGCCAATCCGGTGGTCAAAGTGTTGTGAGTACTTCGTGCAGGTTCAGTGGTTCCAGGAGGACCTCGTCATCTTCAAGGGCTAGAGGGAGTTTGCCAGGGAGAAGGACATGGACATTGGCGACGTCGTGGTGTTCAAGTACCACGATAGGGGCTTCGACATCAAGCTCTTCCAGCACGACACCTCCACTAAGAAGATGTTCGAGTGTGAGTACCATCGCAGGGCTTGATCTCCAACAGTTCAGTTCAAGTAGAAGAAGAAGTGGTTTGTGGGGATGATGTTCGAACCCTCATATTTTGGGCCAGGGGTGTGTACCCCTGGCTGTTGGTAACTAATCAGGTTGCATGGGATGCACCTGATACAAACCTAATTAGACTAAGTCTGTTACATAAGCTAGTACTCTATCTAAGTAGTTGTTAACTAAATACCTCTCATGTGTGTTCGTCTCTGATGTTGCTGTGCTTCTATCTGATTGTGTGTGCTGGTAGCCTCACCAAATTTGAATGTGGTGAGGGGATCTCAATTCTGTGTCACACATGGAAACTTCATTGTCAACCAAACAGCGTGTGTTTGCATGTGGAGAGCCAGAAATGGAAAACGCAGGCAACCAAACGGACTGCATTTTCGTGCCCTGCAGTGCGATGCAGCACACCAAATGACCTGTGCAACTAGGCCTAGAGGCTGCATCGGCCAGACCTGGCTCCGTGGGGGCAGGCCCGTCGATGGGCCGAAACCCATGCAGGCTACCAAACGCGCCCTAGAGGACACCGAGTCATTCTGGCTCTAGGTCCGCCCCATAGTGAAGAAGCGCCGCAACCCTGTCATCTTTGACAACGTGTGTCTGAGCATCGCCGACCTGATGGACACGATCCCATCTGAGGCTCGCTTATGGGCTAACGCAGGGGCGACTGGTCTCTGGTTGGTGCGCCCTACCAGCACGTAGCTTAGACATGTGGTGTTGGATGGTGGGGTGCCGGCCCCTTCTCGGGCTTGTATATAACCTTCTTTTTCTATCGATGTATCGAGAAACAAAGCTTTTGTGTTTTCTCGAGAGAAAAAAAAGGAATACAAGGTACATTTGTCTAACAAACTGGACAAAAAATTGGAACTAGTGCATCCAAAATAGTGAAATTACCATTCTCCATTTGAAAGGAAAGAAAGCTTTGAAGGGAAGGCAAATGTTAGAGTCTCTCCAATAACTACAAAAAAATCATACATTAGATACTACAAAATTTTCTTCTCAAAAGAATATAATGCAACAAATACTAGCTTCCATTCAGAAGTTCTTACAACATACGAAATACGGTAGCCAAATCAAACAATAGTAGTTGTTAAATTTTTCTCAGTGATAACATGGAGGAAGAATATGACTCCAGGATAGAAAAAAAACTTAAATTTGACATGAAGCATCCAACATATTTCTTTGAATAGTAAATATGGATACCTAAGTTGAAAATCATTAGATCCTGACGAGACGAATTAATTATGCTCCATCATATGGTTTCCATAATCATGTATTCATGTACACCATTACTAGATGCAGGTTTCTTCTCTTTTCATGAATCCAGTAGAGTCGTGAAAATGGAAGTTTTCGTTTGAACCTAACTGTTTCTAAGTGCCGATGTTTTCTTGACCAATGCAAGATAAAAGATATCGATGGAAGAGAACAAATAAATTTCTTCAAAAGAAGTGATTTAAACTCATCTCACGGGAAGTTTGATAAACTCATCTCACGGGAAGTTTGATAAACTCACATATAGTCCAAGTAAGCACAAAATCAAACTTGTTTTGGCCTTCCATCCAATAAGCACCAAATCCAAATGAAAATATTTTCAGTGCCATCTCGGCAACATAAATCCAACCTGCAAAATATTATTTCAATTAACATATGAGTATATAAAATCTCCAGGACTCATGTCTTCGAAGATGAAAAGCAGCGGCGAAGCTACACACTGTATGTGATGTCAAGCGACATCACGAAAAATGGGGCAAAGAAATTACAGCTATGTGTACACAAATCGACCCCACACGTGCTAGTTCATGATCTCATTATCATTCACTTTGAGATTTTGACATCACAAGCAGCTAGCCCTAGCGCCGCCACTATTGAAAAGGCATCAATAAATATTTTAACTGACTGGTTAAGTGCCAATAGGAAAGACAGAGGAAACAAGGATGAAAGAAGTGTACAGAATGCAGTTTACAATGATAACAAAACTTTTATGTTATTCGCCAGAAAACCCATCAACGGCAAATCAAACAACTTACGTATTTAATGATTTCTGGACACAATCTTCACTGAAAATAAAATGTATGTACACAGTAAATACTGTACCATAGCCATTTACAATGTGACAAGGAACATCATTAAGCCTCCGTTCATGTTATACTCCGCACTTAGCTGTTATACTAGTCATTCTGTACCAATGATGCGAAATCGAAGTGTAGTCGTACAACATATGCACCAAGCGACTTAGTCACTTAGGTGGGCACAAGTGTGATTCTGCAGAATACACACTAAGGATAATGTGTCGGGCACATGTGTATATGTAGAAACTGGACCAAGGAACTCCATGTAGAAACTGGGCATTAGTGCACCAAAGTTCAACTACATGAGGTGAATCTAGAACCAGTTCATCTTTCACAACTATATTTACTTTCGAGAACACGTGGATCTAATGTATGATATAATTACGACACTGATTCATCAAAAATCTGATATTTTAACATACGAGTTGCTCAAGTTCTGCTCTTTTTGAACCTTGCAACCATTGTTACTAAACACAATTCCATATGAATCATGCAGTACACCATAACTGCCTAAAACGGGAGTAGCACAAAGATGCTTAAACATGGCATTCTACCTGAAAAGGCCTGCCAGTATAAGGAAAAAATAATGAAATGTTTTGGAAGCAAACAAAATGATAATATATGTTATTCAAAGATCAACTCCACACTGGAATCAAGATAACGTACAGTCGTACACCCTCCATTCATAAACGGATGACAGTTTGGACATAGTCATGGTCACCAATGTGCAACTTCTACCATTATTAATATATAAATATGTCAGAGAAGAAAAATGATCATGAAAATATTTTCGTGAAACTAATATTTCACCTAACCAATTTGAGTATATTAACAGTCAATGTCAGAAGTTTTGACTGCGCACTTTCTAGGACATGATACATTTCCCAATGGAAACAATGCTAGGTACAAATTGATCAGAGAAATATAATACTCCTTACATGGAACAGTTGAAACAATGTTCACCCCAGAACCTTACCAAGAAAAAACTCAACTTCCTGCCACACTTCCTGTGAGGAGCTGTTTTCTATATCAAGCTGCAAAGATCAGATTGAACAATTCAAGAGATCGGGCTGGTTTCTTAGGTAGAGTTTGCAAATTTAATAGTTTCAATTTTTATTGTAAAAGGAAGGTGGGTTGCAAACAGCTATTCTGCAATCTGAACATCACTTAGCAAAATATAGGTAATTCAAAATTTTCTTCTAATATTACTTTGCCTCACGAATAGGACTGCCACCGGTAAGATTTTTTACTTACAAAATACCAAGAATATTATAATTAAAATTGCTCATTCCAAATGTTAATGAATACCACTGTTACTACATCAAGCTTCTTGCTCATAAGTTCCTCAGTTCAAACAAAAATATTGTATTCATACAATTCAGAGACTGTTGTTAGTGAACAGTGCTGCGGACCCTTTCCCCATAGCTAATGTGAAGAACTGATTTCTCTTTTACTATATTGGACAAAAAATGACTAAATTTAAACTTTGGTGCATAAATTGTGAAAATCCAAACTGTTACTGTTTTACCTATCAGATGCTGCCCACTGTAGATCATATACTATATTTATAGGTCAAATTATCATTTCGTACCCATCAAGTATAGCATTTATAAAAACATTTTTTATCAAAATTCTGTAAAATGTAAAAGATGAACTATAAGAAATAATGGTTTCATACCGTGGTTTCAATAATGACAGCCACTAGGTTGATCAGAAGAACAAAAATAATAATGTAATCAAACAAGCGGCTCCTCACAAACGATTTCAACGTTTCACATAGTGGTGAATGGTAGGATGGAAACTTTTCCAGATAAGAAGGCTGCAATCATGTGTACAACAACAAGTCAAATAATTCAAAATGTACACGGTATACTTACATAAAATAAATATATTTAAACTTCAAAGTACTACTATTCCTGGTAAAAATACACTTATATCTTTGCCACTGAAAACCTTTCAAACTTTGGCCCTTGATATATTTGCACGACGAGCAGATTATACAGGTCTGAACGACATTCTTAAAATTGCAATGCTAAAATACATACTAAATATTAAATAATAAATGACTGCAAACAATATAATTTTCACAATGTAGAAAAGGTATAGAATTATGAACATCAAAGTAAGTCCAACATACTGGTGGTTCTTTCTGGAATTTTATCGCAATAGTGTTGCATAGGTCAGCAAATTCTTCGGGGGTAACCTGGACAAGATAAATATATTAGAAGTGTTTATGCGGATATGTAATATCATCAAATTCTTGCATAAGTTAATTTCCAAATTAATAGCCCCTGTTTTTCTGGCGTTGTATCCAGCCTCTGATGAGGATCGTGATTCAACTTATCTATCTTTTCAATGAAAATAAACACAAGGCCTTTGCATTTTATCAAAAAATAGCTCAATGCGACAAATTCCTTTTTAAAATGGTAGAAGTGAAAGAAAAGCAAACAGTGCATCACTAGCAAGCACTCTAGCAGCACTGATTTATTATATTAATTCTTTCTAAGTTCTACCAAGACTTTTTTCTCGTTAGTCGGGAGAGAGCATATTATCAGAATGATTATCCAAAATGCAAGATTGCCTACGAGGAACTAGGTAACATTTCATCGATCGAAGAAATAGGCACCCAAAATTCCTGGCTGAAGAGGATTCGAACCTGGGTGTGAGGGTGTACACCCACACCTCCCACCAACTAAGCTAGGCTCAGTTCCTTGCAAATGTTGTCCAAAGTTGGAACATTTGAAAAAGTAGGAAGTCCAGCACAAACTCTAAATCCAGAGACCAAAAGGCATTTATGTATCAGCTCTTTTATTTCCATCTACTGCCAGCTGGAGCAAACAACATAATGACTAACGCATACTTTTCTTTAGCACAATGCTAAACAATGCTGTGTACTGGCTGACGTCACGAGCAAAACATGACAGCTGAAGATAAGAAGAGCACATACCTTGAAATCACCACTCCGATCAAGCTCAGTAAATATATATTCGAAATCTTCCCTTGAGGTTTTGGGTAAGGACCTACAAAAGTATCAAATGAATGGATACTCGAGATAGAACGTGTGAGATAAATACTATGACAGTCATAACTGATATAGGAGCTAGCAAGAAAAGAATATGACGATTTCTCAATACAAGGAGCTAGCTTGAGTTGGTCAGGCTCCTTTGCCACTTTTGGGCTGTTTTCTCAAGTTTGCTGAACACTTAGCTGATAGGTTTTGCTGCAAGGGAGAAAATTGGCTCGGACCAGGGGTCTCCTATCTCACAGTGATACATGAACCCAAGCGCCAAATGAACACGGAAAATATAAGGGGAAAATAAAAGGTCAAAGGTTGTCAAGGAAAGGCCCAAGAAACACCCACGCCCATCAGTGTAGAGAGAAGACCATGGTGGACCATGGACCTAAGGCACCTGCCACCTTTGTAGGTGTCTATAGAGCTAAATAGACTACATTGCCCTTACTTTACCCTCACCCCCAAGAGTAATGGAGGCCATTCTCTCATTCGTACAATGCCAAGAGCCTAAACAGGCACCCCATGGGTCACGTTACTCCATCCCTGATATGACCAAAGAGCTCTCACTTCCCAATGTGAGTTTTGGCCAAACCTGGTTACTTAAAATCTTGTCACTTGTGTTAGTGCTCGATGCCCAGCGACACGGTCGTCGAGCACGCCCTTTTACTTAATTGATGATCCCACTCTGTGTCCGATCAACAGCCCCTCCCTTCTGTTGTTTCTCACCCCAGAACAGATTTTTGTTTCAAAATTCTCTGAAGGTTGTCGGAGATAATAAGAGATAGTTAAGATGTACGACAGATGTTGATTATAATGTAAGATGGTGCTTTGATACAGACATATAGCGTAATGTATTAGGGCACTTTGGTTACCTGTACTTGTTCAGCTCATTAAGTAATGATATGCACTGTTCCCTGTTGAGATAACCCTGACCCTGATGTACAAAAATAGGTAAGATCAACTACAAACTTGAAATACAACCCACAAATGAACAAAACCATGACTTAATACTCCTGCAGTGTGAAACTATTAAAGGGTGAATATATCACCCACCTTTCATCATCAGTTCAGAATTTTGGTTAAACAAACTAGTCAGTGCATGAAACAAGACCCACAATAGACAAAATTCACCTTTTTATGGCGGAAAGTAATTTTTGCTCCCAACCTCCAGTGATCCCTTTATTTAAAAAAATCAAAACTCTATTTACAAGCTTTAAAATTGCTGGAAAAAAAATCTGGGTGTAGTCAATGATGCACCTTACAAGCACGCAAAATCACAAGGCAAAATTACTTGTATTATGGTCTACACAAAAATACAACATCTTGTATATTTTTGAGATTTGAAAGTGTGTATACTCAGATCCACAAATTTTCTTTTTTGTGTAACTCAGACTATAATGTATTCAAAATTGAGATTTTGCACGTTTGTGAGTGTCGGCCCCGTGGAACAGGGGGTCCCACGGACCGTTGAAGTGTGGGCTGCAGCCATCCTCCCCGCAAAGAGAAGCATGGACACGTACAAGACTTACATAGGTGACCTGGACCAAGAGTCCAACAAGAAAAACTAGAAGAGCGTTGAGACCTACAAGATCAACATCTTGAAGGTACTCAAGAACACCAGCGTCTACTCCAACTCTCCAAGGCCATGCCCTGCACGAACTCCTTCATCAGCCACCTCCTCGAGAAGCTCGCCGGGCCAGCCCCGGCAACATGCGGACTGGGCCTGCCAACACCCTTACCCCGGGAGCAAGGACGTCATCATTGACGCACGCGCTCGTTCCCGGGAAGGAGGCGTGGCATCCGCAACACCACCTGGCGACCGTCTCATGGCGCACCCGTGCCAGGCCCGTGGACGGTGCACACGTGATGGGACAGGACGGCGCTGTCCAGTCAAGACAGGCGTGCAGGCCGCAATGATGGCCTGTCCCCTATGCCCCACCTGCGCCACGCACCACGCGGAAGGCTTACATGGTGTTCCCCGTCCATGCAAGCGAGCAAACCGGTAGTCAAGACACGTTCAGGGTCACGTATCTCGACCCGAGCTACACGTCGCACCGCATGCAAAGCATATTGATTAGCCACTGTGGTAACGCCTTGCAGTATAAAAGGAGGGCCAAGGCTACCGTAGTAAGGGTTGGACTCTTGGCGGTTCGCAACCCAGAAAGGTTAGAGAGACAAAAGGTGCAAGAGCTAGAGTTAGAGAGCCAGAGCATAGCGAGCTCACTGCTGTAACATCCTCTCCTTGGCTAGGCCCGACCCGGCAAGGAGAGTTCGTCGTCGTAACCGCTCTATACACCCAGTGATCAATCCAATCTAGCAGGACGTAGGTTGTTACGCTTCCGAGCAGCCTGAACCTGGGTAAAAACCACGTTGTCTTGTGTGGTTGTCTAGATCGTGTTGTGCCCCTTGCCACACACGACAGTGAGATACATCATTGACAAAACGCAGGATTTTTCTCAGATTTTTATAAAACTTATAAATATGATTTTTAATTATGTTTTTAAATAAAGGAATCACTGGAGCCCGGGAGCAAGAAATATCCACTCTTTTCATGGTAGCTTTACAATTTAGTTGTCATAGTAGCTTGTTTTCATTCCCTGTCTCGATCTTTGTTTCACGGGTGACTCTGTACTGTTACATGCAGTGACACAATTTTAACAAAAGGTTAGCTCAACAAACTTACTTTTTCAATGCTAGAACATTTTCCTCAAATTAGTAAAATATAGGATATGAACTGATAGAGCACTTTCGTCAAATTAGTGGAACATTTGCTATGATGAATGACAGTCGTTGGCTATAAATCTTATGATATCGCAACACCAATTGGGAAATTTTCTTTTGAACAACAGGAGCACCAAATATGAAACTATTGGCAAATTCACACAAAAAATAGTCTTTTCTCTTCCATTTTTTCTAGAAGAATAATTGCATTAAACTCGACCAAAAAACAGTTTTTAAAAAATTTGGGATTCTCTCGAGATGGAAAAACTAGAGACAGCATCACTGGGTGAAGCCCACCAAGCCGTTGTCCTAGTGGACAACAGGAGGCTGATAAGGCTCAGGGTGCCCCTCCTCCCTCCTCATTGACATGATTCCATCACTGAATCGTTCACCCCGAAAAGATTAACCTTATTACCATTGTGCTAGTTCTCTAATGTTCCCTCTTTGATTCTTCAAACACACAAGTGAGGTGATTGAACTATATTCTGGCGCAGGGTTACTTCCACCAACCATTCTAAAGTACATAAAAAGTTAACCAAAATACAGTTGCTAAAGGATAGTACATCAGTGCCCAGGAAACATAACAACAAAACACTCACCGCAGTATCGATAAGACCAAATGCCTTCTGTAATATACTTTTCCTTATAGAGTCCACCTGACCAAGTTGCTTTGCGAACTGTTTCACCAAATGAATGACATGTTAGTGATGTAAATTTACTTCTAGGCAAAAGAACATGCTAGAATTCAGAAATAAAGACTATAGTAAGGATGAAGAGGATTGGGGAAAAGGTAAAGAATGTACCTGCTCCTTAAAGCTATCATAGATGACAGCAAGAATCAAATTTGTCAGGAAATAAACTCCCAGAAGCACGTAGACGATAAAAAATAGAGAATACCAGCGAGATATCCTGCTCCAAAATGTGTAAGGTGAACTCGTATGACGGTGAACTGCAATTACCATAAACTCAACAGAAATAGTGATAGTCATCTTACTTGTAAGCAGGGACCCAAACGTCAGGATTGTTGGATGTGGTGAATAGGACAAACATCTGATACATTGTTACACCATATGATGTAAAAATGGTCTTTCCTTGTAAAGTGTCCTCAAACGTTACATAAGCTACCCAGCTTGCGAATAAGAGGAACAACGTAGAGAGGGCCTACATAACATAGATGACCCAAAGTTATACATCAAAAGTGAACAGACAATACGATGCATTCATGCAGAAGCACAAGAACTGTTGCATGGTAAAGTAAATAGACATAAGAGGTGAACATTCTAGCTGCTGGTATCTCTATAACTAGATCAGAATAAGTATAGTTATGTATCGAATTTGCTTCTGTAAAGCGCAAAGAACTACAAGTAAAGATATGCAATTAATGACCCATCCTACGTATCAGTCGGTGCCCACCACAAAACAGAACTGCATGTCCCACGTACCTCTTGCTCTGTACAATTGGTGATAACTAATGAAATCCTCATGAATTAATGGAAAAAAGTTCTAATAATTTGTTCTGGAGTGACCTTCTAATCCTTCTATGTCTTACAATGCATATGTGTGTGGAATTTTTTGTACATAGATAACCTTACCATAACATTAAGGTATGTCCCAAGAAGACCGTACAGTGTAATAGCACACATTCGCAGTTCCCTGTTGCAGACAGAATATTAAGTTAATCCATCTAGCAAACACATAATATATTACCTTTCATAGATAAAATCAGCATATATCTTATCTCACAATCAAAATATATTTGTTGTCAAACATTAGATAAAGAACCAACATAGCATAGACACCAACTTAACAAGAGTGTATTGCGCATCCTATTTATTTATATTTTTCTTGTGGGGCCTTTGTTTGCTTCTGAGCAGTACGATATCCTCTAGATCTTTGCATTACATATTACTTATCAATGTATTTAGTTATGAGAATTCTCACTCTGTTCAATAAGATACCAGGAGTACCAGATAAAATACTGCATACCTGATAGTCATGATTAGAAACGATACACGGATGTATGGAGCTACTCTGAAAGGTTGGGCACTAAAGGCAAACACCAGTATGTCACATGCTAAGACGAAGAGAAGAAGAACCTAAAAGGTAATCAGAAACATGGGTAAGTCATAGTGAACTAGAAGGGAGATCCAAGATCTAACCCGGCAGAGTAATCTAATAAAATTAAATATCAAGTTTGAAGACGGACTGTCCAAATTTCGAAGGACCTAAAGTGTGAAAAGTGATTATGCCAAATATAAGTAATGTACAAAAAAATAGAAAAGCATAACTAAAATTTTAACTTAGCTTACCAACATATAGTTTCTTTACGAAATCTGCATTTTCAGTTGAAATACTCCCAACTTATTATATCTAATAGGTAATAACTATTTTTCTTGTTCCGTGCAGTATTATAAGGTAGAAAGGCCAAAATGTTCAATGTCACTATGTTGGAACAGTTTCCAAAAATTCATTGTTTTTATAGTTATCTTTCTGATTAACCTTGGGCCCATATAGAATAAAACTGTTGGCCTTTCTTTGTCATGCATCTTTAGACTTTCACAGTGCATAGAAACTACATTCACTAAGACAACGCATGTGGATTGTCAGATTTTCCATGTTCTCTGATATTCGCAGAGATGTATTGAAAAATTATGCGCTTTCGAAAGGGCAGAATTGTTACCTTCAACTTATTAATGGTGCTCTTCCAGAAAATATTTAGACCTTCATAAGAAAGTGGACAAAAGATAGCCAGTACAAGAATAACAAATGTAATCCCCTGAAATTTAAAACAACCATGTAGAGATCAATACATCAGATTCAGGTTTTCAGCCTTCCGTATAGATCTCTACATGCTCCTCAATCAAAACAATGTGCATTTCCATATTATAATAGCACCAATCATATGAATTCTAGGATAGCAGGATTCAAGTAGCTGAATGCACTAAAATACAAATGGTCTGATGCAACTAACTCTGAAAAACATCTCGATATTCAACGCACTTTTTAGCAGCCGGGATTACTTCACTAATTTTCAGGTTTCTTCAATATTCTCCATTGAAAAGTGTAATTCTCAAAGCAATTTGAGGGCTTGACTTACAAATCTACTGTCGACAGTAATGCTTAAGGATTTTATAAATTATGTTTTGACGGGGCATAGAAGTGCTACCCTCATAAATAAAGCCTTACCTCATAGATGAGCGATTCGGTTTTGCTGAAGTATGGCAACTGCCCTA